>JUFY01034462.1:317543-335997 GCA_001855655.1 Leptopilina clavipes
TTTTTTTTTTTTTTGGAAAATTTTTTTTGCAATATTTTCACATTTATAGTAGTTATGTAGATATTTTTATGTACATATTAAAAAAAAATTGGTTAAAAAAAATCATTGGTTCAAAATGTTCAATTTCATCTGATTGTTTTTTTATTTCTTAATTTTTTTAGCTGGTGAAGGAGCATGGACCTGTTTCCAGTGTGGAAGACATTATCGATGGAAGGAGTCATTAACGAGACATTTGCGAGTCGAGTGCAATCGCGAACCAGCATTTTCTTGTGAAATATGTGGTCGCAAATTTAAACACAAGCATCATTGGACAACTCATAATAGAATTGTTCATTCTCTTGATGTTCTAAATAAATGAAAAATCAAAAATTTATTTCAAGTTACACAAAAAAAGAAAAAAAAAATTTGTAAAAAATTTATACTTAAATGCACAGAAATTATATATGTATTTAAAACAATTTTAATTTTAAGAAATAAATATCAGAAAATAAACTGACTCTTTATAAAAATTTTGTAATTTTTTCATCTTATTTTAATTTCATAAATTACATCGTAATTTATTTATTCATTTCATTGAAAAAATTGTGATAATTTTTAATTATATCGTGTACTGCGGTTGTAATTTAATATTGAATAAAATTATTAATAAAATTATTTCTCATCACAGTGAGAAGAAGTTTAAATTTATAATTATGTCAATAGGTAATTCGTTATCTTTTGCTTATCTCTTCACTTTCACTGACAGAAATTAATTTTCTTTTTAAAGATAAATTTTTACTGTTTTTTTCTTTTTGGAAATTTTATCTGCAATATTTTCACGTTTATAGTAGTTATGTAGATATTTTCATGTAAATATTTAAAAAGAATTGGAGAAAATAAAAAAAAATCATTGGTTCAAAATGTTCAATTTTATCTGATTATTCTTTTATTTTTTAATTTTTTTAGTTGGTGAAGGAGCATGGACCTGTTTCCAATGTGGAAGAAATTATCGATGGAAGGACTCATTAACGAGACATTTGCGAGTCGAGTGCAATCGCGAACCAGCATTTTCTTGTGAAATATGTGGTCGCAAATTTAAGCACAAGTATCATTTGACATCTCATAATAGAATTGTTCATTCTCTCGATGTTCTAAATAAATGAGAAATTTATTTCAAGTTACACAAAAAGGAAAAAGAAATTTGTAAAATATTTATACTCAAATGCACAGAAATTTTATGTATTTAAAATAATTTTAATTTTAAGTAATAAATATCAGAAAATAAGCTGACTTTTTATAGAAATTTTGTAAATTTTTCATCTTATTTTAATTTCAATGCTTTCTTTTTTGTTAAAAACGAATGTTTTAGAAATGTACTAAAAATATTTTTTTAACTTCCTGCTAATTTCTTGCACTCTTCTTGAAAAAAAAACCTATTTTTCTTACAGTTTTGTTTAACCGGTGACAGTGTATTGAAAATATTCAATTAACTAGTAATAAGTGGGTATTAGTAATTAAATTTTAAGCGATTTTAATTATCTTGCATTATTGAAAGTATTTTTCAGAAAAAAAAATTGTTGCACGTTTTTAATTCTCTTTAATGTTTCTATTTTATGTCTAGCTCCTCTTCTCACTGTTTGGATGTGTAATCAATGTGGCAAAAAGTATTCATGGAAAGAAAGTTTGTATAAACATTTGAGAATAGAGTGCGGCAAAGAACCATCTCATCAATGCGACATTTGTTTGAGGAAGTTTAAACATAAGCATCGATGGCAATCACATATGAAGCTGAAACATCCGTTACCTTTTTCATAAAAGTAACCAACAATTCTAATATAGAATACGAATTTTATTCTATTATTATTTTGTAAAAAAAAAAATGTGTGATTTTGACTTGAATATTGTAAACAAATTATTGTTATTTGTTCTATATTACATATAATTTGCGTTAAATTTGTTAACAAAATTTATTACTATTATGTACTTAAAAAATTCTACTTTATTTTGTAAATTCCAATACCAAAATATTATTATAGTTTAGTGTAATGTACCGTGATAAAGAAAACACAACGAGGCAATTTTTTATTATAATGTAACTATACAAAATTGTTTTCTAATTGAATATATAATTTAAAAAAATTATCAAGACTTTTTATTTATTATTGAAAAAAAAATGAAGATTATAATTAATTTCAGTATTTATTTATTTGAAGTGTATGGCATGTTTTGATAATGTAAAAAAGTTTTTTTTAGTATTTTTCTAACAGTTTATTTTGTTTTTCAGGTTTCGTGATGGACGATTTAACATCCACAACTTTTATGGGTTATACGGAAAATGTTAACAAAAATTATCAATCAGAAGAACCTGCTTTTCCTTGTACAGTGTGTTATAAAGTCTTCAAACGAAAATATCATATGAAAAGACATATGGATCATGTTCATGGATTTCGAAACTATTATAAAAAATATGCCTAATTTTATATTGTAAAATAATGTATATTTTTAATTATGAATTGTAAATGCGATTTTAACATAGATATTGATTAACAATTGTCTTATTTGAGATTTTCAATGTAAATTTTGTATTCAAATGCTTTTCGATTTTGGTAAGTTTACAAAAATAAAATATTTTGAATCCCAATAAAAAATAGGTATGATTTTAAATGGATGTTTAATTTCTTTCGATTAATTATTATCAATATGTTTTTTTTACGAACTGTTTTCTAGGTGAATTTTCCTCTGATTTGTAAGAACCTAACAGAAAAAGTCCATTCACCTAACTTCGTTTTTCAAATAGTCATCCAATAAATTGAAAACAGTTTTTAAAAGCTAATATTAAATTTAATGATATTTTAATTAAAAAATCTCCTGCTAATACAGTAATCGTTTTTAATTTTAGGAATTCTGCAAAGTATATTGACTCAAAGGACTGGAAATTTTAGAGAGGAAGAAGAACAATCTTGGAGTACAAACAGTGAAGAAGAACATTATTTTCCCTATGAATTATCATCACCTAATCAAACAGAATATCAAAATTTGCCAAAAACATCTAAGCCCTTTCGTTGTCCAATATGCACCAGACGTTTTACGCACAAGTGTGTTTTAAATCATCACTTAATGTATTGTCGTGAAAGGGAAAGAATAAAAATTGTATCTTCTTTTCCAAAATGAACAATTTATATTACTGGTTTGTTTAATATCTTTTTGTATGAAATTTATTATTCTTTTTAAGCTTGTAAATGTATGTCTACGCAAGTGTGACAATGTTATTATAATATTGCATAACTTTGTCACAAAAATAAATCTATCTAATAGTTATTTTTCACTTTTTAACCAATCACCAGTTACTGACAGTCATTTGTTATTTTTATCCTTTGATCCTTGCATTTAAACGTTCTAAAAAATACTGCATACTTTACTCATTTGACTATATCTACTTTATTTTATATTACTTACAATTAGATATAAACGGGACTATTATTATACAGTAGTACTATTAAAATAAAGTGGTACAAGATTTGAATTTAAAGTTGCAAAAAAGTCGTACCACCATTGAAAAATAGTGGTACCACTATTCAAATGTGGTGGTACCACCAAGAAAAAGTCGTACGACTATAAAAATATGGTGGTACCATTAAAGTATAGTTGAACCACTATTAAAATGTGATGGTGCCATTGGGAAATAGTGGTACTACTGTTAAAATATAGTAGTACCATTGAAAAATAGTGGTACCGCTATTAAAATATAGTGGTACCATTGAAAAATAGTGGTACCACTATTAAAATATAGTGGTACCATTGAAAAATAATGGTACCACTATTAAAATGTGGTGATATTATTGAAATATAGTGGTACCATGATAAAAAAATTGTGGTACCATTGAAATATAGTGACACCACCATTCAATGATTGTGGTACCATATTCTAATAAAATGATACCACCATTAAGTTATAAAGGTATTATTATATTTCAGTGGTGCCATCAATAAATTTTAATGGTACCATTATAATACATTGGTATCACCATTAAAATATATGGTATAAATATTGGTGTATAGTTTTATCATTAGATTGTACTTTTTTTTAGTAGAATATAACCGTTATAGTGATATTTTTTCAATGGGAATAATGTAAAAGAGGCAAACATCTTCTTTTTTTTATTAAATTAATGAAGTAACCCTTTGTTCAAGATATAACATTAATACATGCAAACGTAATTTTTATTGACTAGAAGTGAATTGTTTTTTTGATCAAATAATTAAGTATAAAAACATTCTTCTATGCAGGATTTGATGGAAACTTGACGTGGTCTGAAACAGAGTGCTTAAACAATAATCCACATCAAGGACACGAGGAAGAATGGATGCCACCTAATCAAGATCCCGGAATTTCAAAGACTTCTAATTATGTGCCAAATACATTCACTTGTGATTTATGTGGTAAAGTTTATACTTGGATGTATAGCTTGAAACGTCATCAAATGAAGTGTGGAAACAAGGAGGCAAAGTATCAATGTTCAATGTGTAAAAACAGATACTATCGAGTTGATTCATTGAAATATCATCAGGAAACCAAACACAATTGTTATGGTTACGAGAGAAGAAGATAATTGCAAAATTTTTCTGTATTATAATGTAAATTAACTAGACAAATGAGTAAATTAGTTAAATAATTATAACAATAATTTTCATGAATAACAATATATTGATAACCGTAATGATATTATTAATATTAGTAAATATATAATTTATTTATTACATAATTATATTTTTAAAGCATGATCAAATAATTGTAGGTGAAATATTTTTTAAATCTTTAAATGTTTTTAAAGTTAAGAAATTAAAATTATAAATTAATTTCTTTTATGCATAATCAATGGAAGGGGTTTTAATATCCATAGACAAGAATTTTCTTCATTTTAATTATTACAGAAAAATTTTTAACTTTGTACACCTATAATTATTATTTATAATAAAACCTCTTTATTTGAAAGTCTTTGTTCTTTCACCGTTTCATTAATTTCTTGTTATTATTATTGAATTTCTAAAATTACAGGTACTTACAAATTACATTCGACAGATTTTGTTTTTATTTGGCACTTTGTTTATCTTATGATTAAACAAAACAAATTTACATATTAAAACACTATTATAGTGTCTGTTGTTTTTTATTTGAACAGGTGGTTTGTGTGGCACAAGGAATGAGCTAAACAGAATTGAAACAATCGCACCTCAACAGAATGAAGAGAATATAGAGAATATAGTAGTACCACTATTAAAATGTGGTGATACCTATGAAAAATAGTGGTACCACTGTTAAAATATGGTGGTACCATTGAAAAATAGTGGTACCACTATTAAAATATGGTGGTACCATTGAAAAATAGTGGTACCACTATTAAAATATGGTGGAACCATTAAAATATAGTAGTACCACTGTTAAAATATGGTGGTACCATTGAGAAATAGTTGTACCACTGTTAAAATATAGTGGTACCATTATTAAAATATGATAGTCTGATTAAAATTTAATTTTACTATTTGAATGTAGCTAATATTTCTCGTAATTACTGATATAAATTTCAGAATTTTAAATAAAGTAACTGAGGAATGAAAAATGTTTATATATAATGATAAAAGAACGTTTTATTAAAAGCGCATTTTATGAATAAATGTTTTTAAAAACTTAATTCGTTTTATCCGTTAAATACCTTGAGCAGAAAACATTAGGTTCGTGATGTTCTACTCATTCTTTTATTTTAAATTGAATAAACTCCTATTTGAAATACCATTTTTTCCCATTACGTTTTTAATTTTTTATATTTCATGTGTGTTTTTGGTTTCGTTTGTCCACAATGAAAATTCTTTTTAGTTTTTGTTAAAAGACATTAGACATTAGTGTTGAGGTTTTTCATTTTTTGGTTTATATAGCTTTTGGTAAGAAACAGACTCGTTTCTGCATGAATGTCTGTTTAAATATTATCTCCTTAATCTTGAAAATGAAATATTAATGAAATTACTATTGTTTGTTAACAGATTTCGAAAATTTTGAATTGTTTTCCGACTGGAACTTTCCGGCCGGAGCTCTAGAACCACTGACAGAAGTATTGACTGGTGATGAAGAAGATGAAAATTGTTTTGAATGTAGTCGCTGTAATAAGGCCTATAAAACACTAAAGAGCCTAAGACGTCATCGATTTCATTGTGGACGTACATTCGATCCATTGGTCCGTGGATTTGTACAAAATTACGACGAAAATGATGATCAAGCTCAATTTCAGTGTGTTTATTGCAACAGAGCTTATCGCTGGAAGAAGGGCCTGAAACGTCATCAACAACGTTGTGAAATAAAAATGGCTCAGGAAGTTTCATCAGGGAACAATCGTGAAGTGGATATTATTGAGGAGAGTAATGATGGACATATAGAGGAGCCTGAAGTCGATATCACTGGTGATGATGATGAAGAAATTGACATTATTGACAACACAACTCCAAGAGATGACTCTCAAAGCACTGTGGACCAAATCGCGAATCAAAGTCGTAAATCAACTTCAGTGGTAATTAGAAATCGAGACGCTACTGTAGGACGTTTTCAATGTATCTTGTGCGGCAAGAAATACGGTTGGTTGAAGAATTTGCGACGTCATCAAAGAATCTGTCGGAAGAAAGCGAATAAACATCGTTGGAAAGAATGCAAAGTGATGATCGAGCCTTTAACATTAAAGTCATCAAAGCGTATTGCTGAACAAAATTTTAAATGTGCAAATTGCTTTGAGCAATTTAAATGGTTGAGAGATTTGAGACAACATCAATCGAATTGTATGAAGAAAGCACAAAATCTTTGGAATGTCAGTGAAGCTAATAAATCATCTAAAAATCCACCAAATTTTCAAGAAAGACAGGGTCACTCTAGAGAAATTTCCAATCACACGGATCAAGATCCATGCTACAAATGTGCTTTCTGCTTGAAAGAGTACAAATGGCGAAGAAGTCTCAGACGTCATTATCCAAAATGCACTGAAAGAGGAGATTTATCCTTAAATGTTCTCAAACAGTAAATTTTTCTATTTTGTGTTTTTTTAGACTAAAAGAACTTAGAAAATACCTAATTCATTCCTTCAGCATAATACATAAACTTCATCGTTTCTTTTCTTATTTGCCAAAATATTCTTTATTATTTTGCCTGTCAATTCTTTATTTCTTTAAACTATAAAACAAACTGTTTACTTTCAAAATGGAGCATAATTATTTAGAAATAGAGCATATTGATTGATTCTAATATGCTGTAAAAATTACAAAGTTTTTCGTTTCTTATTTAATTGGACAATAATAATTTTTTTTTTGTTTTGAAGTTTTGTTTGTGTCTAGTATTTTTCGTGTTTTGGTTTTTATAAAGAAACTAAAAATCCTAATATGTAATAAATCTACGTTTAATTTATTGTTATTATTCACGAATGATTGTGTTACTATGCACGAGTGAGTGTGTTACTATAGACGTGAAAATATACCTAAGAAATCAATGAGCACATGCAGAAATATTAATTTCTTATTAATAGTAAAATATTTTATGCAAGATCTACTTGAAAAAAATGTCTACTCTTTAAATTTTAATAAGTGAAATTTTCACAATTCAGAGTTAGAAAGTAATTTAGACAAATGATTTTAAACAGAAATTCAGAGTATTTGTAATCACTTCTGATCTAGTCTGTAGTGCTCGAATTTATCTAATACTAATTTTCTCGATTAATGGTCGAATTTATCTTAATTATAAATTGTAATCAACCAAATTTCACAATAATTTTTATGTTTAGTAATTAATTTACATGATATTGATATCTTGATATTAATATCAATATAATGGGAAATTTGTTCCTTTGAAACAAAATTAAAAAATATTTTTTTGTATTTAAAATTTATTAATTGGTTGATTTCATGACATTTGCGTTCTATTTTAGAGTAAATACGTTTATGATTAGTCTTGATTCTTCACTGAAAATGTAAATCCTTTATAAATGCAACAAAAGCATAATTAATGTACTACTGCTATAAATAAATAAATAAATAAATAATGATTCAAGTGAACATTCACTTTATTTAAATTTAAAACTTACATATAATTGTCATGTTTAGAAATTATTTTAAAAATTAACTTTATTTTATAAATAAAAAAAAAGTAGAGAAATTTTTCTAAATAAATAAACATTCAACAAGTGTCACTGTTAAATTCTAAATCGCTTCTTATAAAAAAATGTCCTACTAATATATGTATATATTTTTTGCATTAACAGGTTGGAAAGATACCGAATTAAACAAAATTGAAAATAACGGCAGTAATAATGGAAATGAAAATAAAACTCGACATCTAAATTTTCATCATGTGGGAAAATTTTTAAATATGGATGAAAAATTTGATACGCCATCGTCACAGTTGCGGTGGTTCAAAAACAAATTATTACTATTAATTTTTTTTTCACCTTTACACATCATTATAAACAAATACACAATAAATTTTCCCCTTTTCATAATAAAAAGAAAAGAAACTAAATCAAAAAATTTTTTTAATTACTATATTGTGATTATAGAAAGACTTTACTCAATTAAAGTTTGAGTAAATTGTAAAAATAATTATTATTAATAAATTTTTAAACACAAAATAAACTCTATCTAGTGACATTTCTTTATATATACTCTGTAAATGTAGATGACACGTAATGTATGATTTAAATTTGACTAAATGTAGAATTTTTAGTATACTTAGAAATTGGTTTGCCTAGAAACTAATTTAAAATTTCGAATTAATTTTAATGATTGACAAAAAAATACTGATTTTAAAAATATTTTTTCTTTTTAACAGAACTGGCAAACTTGCAATGGAAATACCAATGTAGGACAATAAGCGATCCAAATTGGACTGGAGTTCCGCTTGACGTTGAAAGTGAATACGAATGCGTCGACAAAAATCATGTAATGGGTCAGAGTCATTTTGAATGTTCCCGTTGTGGTAATCGATACACGTGGATAAAAAGTCTTCAGCGTCATCAAATGATTTGCGGCAGTGAAAAAAAATTTCTCTGTTGCGTTTGTAATAGTTTATTTACGCGCAAAGATAATTTACGACGTCATTTTCTCGAAAAACACACACAGCATGCTGGCAGAAGAGGGAAACATTAATTTTTCCAATTTTCAAATTTTAAACTAAATTTTCACGGCACTATATTATTATATTATTATTATAATATATTATCACTATTAATTTATTCCATAATAATTTATTCTAAATTTAGTGTTTTAATGATGTATAAGTTAAAAATTGTCTCGTCCTATATTGTGTAATTTGTGTAATATTTTGTATATTAAAATTGTAATAAAGTATCAACATGATTTATGACATATTATTTTCTTTTGTTTTAGTTGATGTTATTTTACAGAAAAAAAAAAATTGACAGAACTAGGCATGATAAGAATGTTATACTAACTTTTCTAATAAATATTTTTGTCCTACTTAGAAATGGCATTTGTTTATCGAAAAGACGATTTAATTATTATTTTCACATGTGTTGAATTAACGTTATTGTTTGTTATAAACAGGATGGATTGAAGATGAGATTTGGCAAAGACATGAAGCTTTTGGAAGTAATTATGAACATCACACATATCAGTGCAGTGCTTGTGGTCAATCCTATACTTGGATGCACAATTTGAAACGTCATCAATTAAAATGCGGTAACGACAAAGAGGCTAAATATCAATGTCACATGTGTCGTAAAAAATTCTTCAGATCTGATTATCTGAAAATTCATCTGAGAAGTGTGCACAATACACAACCGCGCCAAAGAAGACGATATAACAGAAAATAATTTCCTCTTATTTGTTTCTTCGTTTTTTTTTTAATTTTTCACCAAAAAGCTACCTCTATATTGGACAGAAACGTTTGTATATTATACACAAATATTATAATTATTATTAATTATATACATTTTGCTTTTAATTTAACAATTATTGTACTTTCGTTATTTCTTCACGTTTCTTCATAATTGAAGAATTTATTTATTCTTATATCTACATATTTTATTTCAGTTGTGACAAAATAAAAAACAAAAATTGTAGTTGCATTATTGTAATTATTCATGATCCATTCTGATCGCATGTTTATGTTTTTTTTTTTAACATTGAGGGAATGAAATTTAATAATCTTTTAATTAACTATCGATTTTTTTTTCTTTCAGATCCATTTGCGTATGTTGATGTTGCGCATAGAATCATTGAGAGATTACAGCATCCACGTCGTCGTCGGGGAACGTATACACCACCAGAACAACGGCATTTTTTTTGTTCCGCGTGTGGCAATGGCTATAAATGGAAAATCAGTTTGAAAAGACATCAACGTCTTGAGTGTGCTAAGCAACCAAAGTATTCTTGCAACATATGTGGCAAATTGTTTTATAGACATTATTTACTGAGAGATCATATGTCCAGTAAACATATTGTTTTTCAATAGGAATTATTTAAAGACAACAACAACAACAAAAAATATATATATACATATTATATATCCAAAGGATTAGATGAAAAATTATGGTTTTAAACTAATATAATTATATTGTTTTGTTTGATAATATATATGACAATAAAAGGAATATTATTTTTATTTCCAACTTGTGTTTTATTTTATTAGGTTTCCAATTATTCGTTTTGTTTCATTTTTTTGGTTGATCTATTTCTAAATTTTGTCCATTGTTAAGGTTCTTTTTGTTTCTCAAAATCTGAAAATTTTGATTTTTAAAATAAATTTTGAAATTATTCGTTTGCTTTTAGGTTTTATGTTTAATAATGTTCAGCAACAACCTCAGGAACAGCAGTATCATCAACAAAAACCGCAGGAATTACAACAACAACTGCATTATCAACAACATCAGCAACAAAATGCACCATTTTTATATATGAATACACCACTTGCACCTAGTCAGTCGGTTCAGAAAAATTCTTCATCAACGTGGAAAATTCTTCCAAAACCAGCAAACTCAATGGGTTTGACGACTGTTCTTGTACCTTCAGTTAATGGTGGACAGCCGAAAATAGCTTATGTCAATATGCCGAAAAACATTTTTGAACAAATGTATCGCAATCAGCAATCACCATTAATGAAAGTAAATCTTTGTGAAAAATGTAAAAGAGTTTTTGCCGATCAATCTCTATTTATAGAACACGTGCAAAAATGTTTTCTTGGAGAGTAATTTTTTTCTAATCCAAAGATAAAATTTATTAATATCCGATATTTTTCAACACTACTTGTTACATAAAAATCACGTTGAAAACCAGATCACTTAAAAATTTTACTATAAAGTTTAACATTAGTTCACTATTTCTAATAAATTAAAAAAATAATCCAAATCTTCAGACCAAATACAAGTTGTCAGTCTTTATTTTTTTTTTATGTCAAAATTGGAATATTTGGGTATATTTTTTCCAAACGGTTTAATTATTTTTCGACTAAGTGTACTAAAGGGATAAACCTACACCGATAAAAAATTTATCATTTGCCGAAATTTTAGATTTAGTAATTAGAAAAAAAATTTTTCCGTTAGTCTTAAGTTACCATAAAAATTTTTGTTTTACTGTAATTTTTATCATGTATAATAATATATACATGATAGATTTGCAATTATTTATTAATAAAGTTATAAAATTATTGAATAAATTTAAGGAACCAAATTTGATAATAACTGTGTTTTTGTTTTCATTGTTCTATTGTTAATAAAAAAAAAATTAACAAAATGTACAAAAAGGAATTTTTTCTAACAAAAATGTCTATTTTGTAACTTTACTAATTTTTGTACAGTGTATAAATAACATTCTTCATTAATTATTTTACATATATATATGTATTATTTAAATAATCATTAATTGATTGTTCTTTATTTTTAGATATTCGTTTCAAGAAATTTTGGAGTTATGAGGAGAACAAGAGAAATGAAAATGAACAAACTCGTAGGCGATTTAGAAAATATCATGGGATTCCTATTACGTGTTCACGATGCAATAAACGATTCTCAAGAATTGACAGTTTAAGAAGACATATAAAACACGCGTGTAAATAGGTGTAGAAACAATTTTACAAGCGCAAACTTGTAATTTATAATAATATTTTATATTATATAGAAAAATTATTAATTTTTTGTGATTACATTTGTACATTGGGAATTGGAAATAAATAAAGAAAAATACTTTATAATTAAGAATGGTAATTTTCAAATAAATGTTCGAATAATTTTAAATTATAATTTTTGAATTATTTCTTAGGAATATTATTATTATTAGTTGATCTAATGAAATATGTTTTAATTTTGTTTTCAGGTTTCGAAAACGCGGACGAATACAGCGCATTGTGGATGTTAGAAAAAAATACACAAAATCTCGAATTGAGTTCTCAATTTAGACCTGGTCTGCGAAAATCGTATCGTTGGAAACTAACTGGTTTGGAGTCAAATGTAGCGACAACATTTTCACAGGATGATGGAAAATTGTTACGTGCACAAGTGTCGGAATATATTTGTTCTGACTGTGGTAAAAAATACAAATGGCTAGACAGTTTGAAAAGGCATCAACGAGTTGAATGTGGCAATAAGCAGAAAAAATTCTCTTGCCACATGTGTGGTAGGAAATTTAAATATCGATATGAAATGCGCAATCATTTGTCCCTGCATCACGGTATTATGTCTCAAAATTAAAAAGAAAAATTCTTTTTCCAAATTTGTTTCAAATGAACAGTTATTTGTTATTTTTACTTATTGTGAACTTCACTAAATCGAAGAGAGAAATTACCTATATAATTCAGAAAACAATTATTTGCAATATACATTATAATTAGGTATAGAATTAATTTTATAATTTCTAGTTATACGCAATTATGGACAAATTTATTAGTTATGCGAATTGGCTTTAATTTATTGAAATTCGGCAGATCATGCCGATCAGACTGTTTATAGATTTAAACAAAAATTGTAAAATATTTATTTGAAATAAAATCCCTATAAACCCTGGAATTAACATTTATATTTTATGTACATTTATATTTCAAAAAAAAGAAAAATGAAATTATTCCTTTATTTGTAATTTTCTGATTCGAATATCTAAGAATAAAAATGATTTCTCTTGATTTTGAATAAAAATTGTCTAAAAAGTAGTATTTCGAATGTCATTCAAAAATTATGTGTTTCCTATAGTGCTTTCTGGTGACTGGTATGACAAATCTGTCTGTGTTCGTTCATCATAATGTAAAATGTCCTGATATTTAGTTTGTTGTTCAAAAGTCTAAAATAATATGGGCCATCTTTTACAACCAAATAAATGAGAGGAAAAGTATGCTACTGGAAAAAATGAATATTTCCGATAATTAATAACAAAATTTACATACATTTTTTTTCTTTTAGATCAAACAACTTCGTCGAATTGGGCAATTGATAAGTTCTATCAATATCAAACCATGTATTTTCAAATGATGGCTAAAAATCAAAGAACAGAGGCTGTTATTTCCGGAATGTTTAAAGATCAAATTAAAGATGAATTTGAGGAAAAGGGACAACAACACAACAGTAAAATAAATTCAGAGCAACAAAAATTAAAAAATCCTGTATCACGTTCTTGTGGTTATATGGGTTATTCTTGTCCCCGTTGCGGTAATACTTATACCAGAACACATTCTCTAAATAGACATGTTAATTTTGAATGTGGTATTGAGCCGAAATTTCAGTGTCCCATTTGTCAGAAAAAATCAAAACACAAACACAATCTTTTGATTCACATGCGAACGCACAAGAAACAATAACAAAACAAAAAAAAAACAGTATTTTTATACTTTTTATTGCTTCATGTACGATAAATATTTTTGTACTTGAAAGTTTTTCTCGTCAGTCATTGAAATTTAAGAAATTTTTCATTCATGTAACGTTAAATATGAGAATGAAACATTCTACAACTGGAATTCTATTTGGCAATCTTGCATTTTTTTAAAAAGCGTTTTTTTGTTTTTTCTTTATTTTATTACAATTTTTTTTTTTTTGATTCGCCAAAATGAAAATTCATTGACTGTACAAAGAAAGAGAACTTTCATAAGGATAATTTTTGTGATTTGATTATTTATAGCTTTTGTTAAAAAAATATTAAGAAAAGTACGAAAAAAATTGAAGAGTTGTACTCTATAACTTTACGTTTAGTATATTAAAACTTAAAACGTAAAATTTGGCACTAAATGTAAGTGCTCCTAACTTGTGATAAAATAGTAGCATTCGAGAAAAATATTATTAATATTATTACAAAGATATAATATATAATTAATTAGTCTATATAAAATAAATATATTTATAAATTTACAAAATGTCAAGAGTGAAAAAAAAGTTGTCCGAGAAAAATTCTGATCCCCTTGAATAAAAATTTCTTTTTTTTTATTTTTGTTATTGTTAATAAAGTTACCATTCAAGGGATCTGTAATTTATGGACATTATATGAAAAAAAGTAAATCAATCAATATTGCAAAATATAATTTTTGTTTGCATTTAAGAAGTTTGATTAACAATATTTTTTTTTTGACAATTCAGTTTATTAGATTCCAGAAGAAATGAAGTCTTGCAGGTAAAAAAAAATAATACCATTTCACTATACTGCCATGTAAAATGTATGATAATTATTTTTGTTACCATTCTGTATCACAGTATAACTAAATAAAATAATTCGTTAATTAAAATTTGTAATTTGGAGTAAAAAAAAACGTCTTTAGTGTAACGTATGTATTACCTTGTTTTCTGTGTGTGATTATTAGTTATTTTGACAATAAGTATTTTAATTTTTTTTTCCTACAGTTTTCTTAAATAAAAACTACATAAGTATTTGTTGAGAAATATCCTTTGGTAGCATGAATGAACGTTTTACATTAATTTCAATTTTAAATTACATATTAAATGTATTTACACTGCTTTTGAATAATCTTTTTCTAGATTTAAATTTCGAACATAATTTTAATGGAAATGATTTTGAAATGTTTCAGTTTGGAAGAAATCTAGAGATGCTGAAGATGGCCCACCTTATTTATGTCCAAGATGTGGGAGATCTTACACTCATAAATGTAATTTAAAGCGACACTTACGACTCGAATGTTCAGTACCACCCAGATTTCAATGTGGTAACTGCAATAAACGTTTTAAGCACAGGCATCATTTGAGAGATCACGAAAGAACACATTTCTATAATGTTTATGAAAAATTTGACACACAAAATTAATCCCCCCCTCTTTCAATTTTAAAATTGTTTCTTTTCGCCAAAAAAAAAACTTTGTGCTGTGCAATTGTGTACCTGTTGCTTATTAGTTAAAAATAACTAAGCAATTATTTTATTTCTTGTATATTCTTATTGGATATTTTTATATAATCCATTATTTAAATTTCAAATTCAAATTTTTCATTTACAATTAACATTTACCGTAAAATTTAATTACAAATTACATTTGATTTAAGCTAAGTCACACGTGAAAAATTATTTATTTGGAATTTATTAAAATTTATTTATCAACAAAATTTCAATTATATTTCCGGTATTACTAATATAAGAAATATAATACAAGAATTAATTAATTAATAAAAAAGTATAAATATATATAAATAAATAATAAATAGTTGAATATTTACTATATTTTAAGTGAAATGTTAAACATTTTGAAGATGAAAGATGTAAAATTATTTCTTAAAATCTTAATTTCCTAAATCATGAATAATTATTTACTTTAGGTGGAGATATAGTAAAGTATCAACTATCGTGTTTACGTGCATATAAATGTAAAATTAAAAAATATTAATATTTGGTTATATTCTTGTATTCAAAGCCAAAGAAAAATTAATATACAAGTGTATCAAGTATTCAATATTTTTGTAAACTTTAAGGTTTAAAGGAAAGATATTATAAACAATCGTTTCTCTTTAAGAAAAATTGGAATGTGCCAAATTTAAATAGATAGTAAGATATATATATATATATTATTATAATAAAAATATATGAATATTTATTTCACATAATTGTCTATTTGACATTTATGAAAACAAGTCGTTTATCTTACATGTCAATAAATCGCATATAAATCTAACAATTTGTTTTTAATTATTCGACTATGTTTCCATACATTTGTCTGTTTGTAAAGTTCATGTGTTTCTCTCTCTTTAAAAAATGAGATTTTGTTATTATTTATTAATATTTTATTTTGATTTACTTTCCAGTTTTATTCTCTAAAAACGTTCCAGAAAAAGGATCAACAAACAATTTATATATTTGCAATAGCTGTGGGAAAAACTACAATTACTCTAGTTGCCTCCATAGGCACATTAAGTACGAGTGCGCAAAACATTTTTATTTCTATTTTCAAAATCACCGTTTGTATTATATAATAAATTTTATTATTAAAAAAAAAGAAAAAAATCAACGATTTATTAATCAAAAATCCCCAACTGTATATATTATATCTGCTTTGGTTATCTTTCATTTTCATATATGGGGGAAATTTTTTTCATTTATAGTAAATTTTTCAATTAAATCTGCTTGTTAGAGAAATTGTAAGAAATCCCTTTAATTGTGTATAATTTATTTTTGATTTGATGTTATTTTTTCTGCTTTCAGTTTGGGATGACGCTGATCCTTTGGCTATTGATTCAGAACTCATTTATCATCAGCAGTCAGCGGATAATACAGGAATCAAACCACCTGGTAATGTTTGCAAAAATTGTGGTAAAAATTATAAATTTAGAAAACTCTTGATTAGACATTACACTTATGAATGTTTAAAAAATCCAAGATTTATGTGTTCCTATTGTTTAAAAAAGTCAAAACGACGTGAAAATCTCATTAGTCATATAAGAAATATGCATCCTGGTTTGGAAATTGATGTGATTGATACTGAAGCGAATACGTTCATGTACTGAAAGAAATTTTTATTTTCAATAAAGTAATTTTTATTCCTACTTGACGAAAAATTTTTGTTTTGCTTATTTCTCGATTACAAAATATTTGCATAAATGCAAAGTAATCTATTATTTAATTCTTAATTGTAATAAATAAAATAAATAAAATAAATAAAATGAATAAAATAAATAAAATAAATAAAATAAATAAAATTTTTGTGAATAAATTAATGCTGTTAAATTTTGCATTATTAAAGAATAATACAAGATAATACAATTATTAAAGAATAAAATTATCTGTTCGTCAATCTATTTGATTTTTTATTTGTCTTCTAATAAAAGGATAAAATTAATTTTGCTTATAAGTGTTAGAAAAATCTGTTTTTTTTTCTTTTTTTTGTAAATTATGGATTTTTAAACTCGTGCAAGAAATGGATAAATGCAAAATATTCTCGTTTTTTATAATTAATTTTTTTTTGAAGCCTTTATCCAATTCTTTAATTTGATGTAATATATTAAATTTTTCTTGTTACAGAACACATTGTGATCTATTCTCAAGAGAAAAAGAAGCGATTTGTGAATAATGTGCATAATAAATATCTAACTGGCGGAAGCCGAAAATGCTGTCATACATGTGGAAAGAGTTATAAGTATACCACCCATCTCAAATTCCATATAAATTACGAATGTGGAAAACCACCTCGTTTTCAATGTCCATATTGTGTTTCAAAGGAATATAAATGCAAGCGCAAATCAAATCTTTATACACACATAAGGCACGTTCATCCCGGAAGGGAAGTTTACGCTCTAGAATTAGAAATATAAAATTACTATTAATAATATAAAATATACTATATAAAAAAATTGTAGTATTAAAAGAATGAACATTTCAGTCTGCGTGTAATTTTTTCATTATGTTTACAAAAAAAAAACTACATGTAATTTTTCCTTGTGTTTTGAAAAACGAATTATTAAGTTTTGTAAATGTTGGGAAAATTGTTTATCGAAAAAATTTTTGCATAGGTTAGTAAAATGGGTATTATTTCTACGGCACTGGTTTAATGAAAAATTATTGTTTATTACTACTTAATTAAAAAAAAAATTTGCACGCACGTTATTATTTTGTAAAAATATTTTTACGTATTATGAATTGCGTATATTTGACTGATAAGCATTTTTATCATAACTACGTACATTATAATCAACAATATATTTTGTTAAAATAAATAAAAATTTTAAAAAATATCTTTTTGTTCTAATGTACTTTTTTTCTCTTCTAAAGTATTTTTGCACAAAAATATGAAAAAAATCATCAAACAACATTTCTAGATAAGAAGAAATATCATTAATAAAATAACAGACTGAAAAAAATTATTATGGAAAAATACTGTAACATTTCTTATAATTTTAATAAAATGTATTATTATTTTTTCAGACAATTGAGCTGCGTCTAACTACGAGAAATTTTTTCCTTCCTTGTAAAATATTTAATCTAAAGAATAACAAACAGAAAAGGTAAAAATTTATGATCAGGAAGA
>JUFY01034462.1:336017-356922 GCA_001855655.1 Leptopilina clavipes
AGCGTCGGGAAAAATTTTAATTATAATTTTTCTGCAGAAATACTCCCAGAAACTGTGTGCTATTTCCACTTATTAATTATATGAAAAGAATATTATAAAACCTGTTAAAAATGTTACAAATGAGAATGTAAAAATAGACATATTTTTTTGAAACCAAGTTATCAGGAAATTTCTCAAATATGGATAAAATTATGTAAATGTATATTAAATAAAAAGATAAAATATTAATCTTTCTTTTACGTAAATTGTATATAAAAATCATCACAATAAATGTTTTGCTTTTATGTATATAAATATTTAATTTACAAATTCTATATGTAAAAAAATGAAATTCCATCAAATTTTGTCATTAAAATTGTGATTTTTTTTCTTTTTCAGATTATTACTATCCCCAACAGCATGAATCGTATTCAGCAGTTTCCTACTCTGATCACGTTCTTGAGAAAATTGAAGAATTTGTCGTATCAAGTACAAATAGAAAAACGTAAGTGAAATATTGTTCTAGATTAAATTTTATACATAAATTGAAAAATATTAATTCATTTTTGTTTACAGCAGAAGAGTACGTGGTCGTTGTAAAGTGTGCTATGAATATTGGAAGAGACAATTGTCAAGTAGAGAGGCTTGCAGTAAAGGAATTAGAGTTTCCACATATTGCAGAACTTGTCCCGACAAACCGTTTCTTTGCACAAAATGCTTTGGGCCTTATCATGGAATATTTCAAGAAATTATCGGCAATACGTAGAAAAAAAAATTTATATAAAAAGTTATATATAAGTTAATATCCAAAAATTTTTATTTAGGACAATAATTATTATTGAAAAATGAAAAATTTACTTTATGTTTTAAAATCAAGGATTTTTAATGTATTAGACTAAGTGCTGTGGAAAACAAGTAAAACTTTAGTTTTTTTTTGCCAAAGTGTATATTTAAGATTTTGTTTAAATAAAGGATGATTATTATAAACGAATTAATAAATTTAAGAACGTTAGATCCTTTTCCCCTTTCATATAATAAATAAATTTTAACTCAAACTTTTTGTATTTTGTAATACTTACAAATGGGTAAGTTTTAAAGCAGAATATTTTTTTTTTCATAATATTTGTTTCTTTATCATTCATCTATTCATAATCATACATTCAAATTCAGCTTATTTCGTTTTTCTTTAACTGAGCATTTATTTATATTTGTCAATTTTATCTAAACAAAATTACAATTTGTTCACAGATCAACTTCACTTCTTCGATAATCCAATTGACATTTTTTCTGCAAGACCATATCATGATCACTTTCTTGAGAAGTTGGAAGAATTTGTTTTCTCAAGTTCAAACAAAAAATCGTGAGTATAAAATTTTTTGAAGTAATTTTTTCTTTTTTTTTGAATACTTTTATGTATAATTATTGAGATAATTTTTTTTGCAATTAAAATGATTTTTTCTTTTATTGCAGAAGAGTACGCGGACGTTGCAAAGTTTGTTACGATTATTGGAAAACTTTATTGTCAAGCAAGGATGCTTGCAATAAAGCAACTAAAGTTTCAACAGTGTGCAAAGCATGTCCAGATCAACCTTTTCTTTGCAAAAAATGTTTTGGACCTTACCATAAAATTTAGAAAATTCATTATATAATTAATGTTTCGGACCTTACCATAAAATTTAGAAAATTAATTCATTATATAATTAAATTAATTATATAAATGAAGACATATATATTGAAAGAATTATAACACAAAATATATATATATATTAAAAAATTATGAAATTAAAATATTAATCTAACGTTTTAACCCTCAAAGGGAGATGAATATTCAATATTTCAATTTAAAAAGGAAATTGTATAGCAAAAAAAATGCAAATTTTGAAACTGACAATTCTAATAATAAACTTAAAGTAATTAAATTAGAAATAAATCATCTCTCCTCGAAGTGTTAAATAATTAAATAAATAGAATTATTAATATTGTTCATAGCTATATTTACATTCCACGTTTGAAATTTTATAAAATCTTATATTCCATAACTTATTGTTTTAATTTAATGAATATGTAAAAATATATAAGTTATTTGAATAAAGAGCAACATGAAAATGTTTTTGATTCTATTAATATATATAATCTGAATTTGATCCATTTGAAAAAAATCTCTTATTTTCCAAATAGAAAGTAAGTTTAATTTAAATTATTAATTTCATGCTTAATTTGAAAATATTAAAGCCGATTAAAAATTATATGACAACTTAATTCAAATAGTATGCCAATTAATTGAAAATAATTTATAATAATTTTCTATATATTTTTGAATTTTTTATCGTTTTTGTCAAAAATACTTTTTCTTGTTAAAGAGAGATTGTAGTAAAAGTGGAAAATATTCAAGAAAAAGTTGGAATTACAAAATAGGTGGAAAAGAAAATTTAATTATGTTGTGTATTAATAACACTTTATTATTTAATTGGATCAGGCAGTGTTAATCACAAATAACAAAGAATGTAATTTCATTATTATGCCTATAGAAACTGTTATTTTGAGTCTTTTATTTCAATTTTAAAAAATGCAATTAAATTTTTTTATGTTTAATTACACAACTTTAAATGGAAATTTGGAATTTGATTTTGTTAAAAATAATTGTAATCTTGTTACAGATTCGTCAATTCTCTTTGTAAACGTTCAGGGGTCTTATGGTGAGAATGAATCATCAGGAATCAATAATCCAGATAGTGGAAGTCAAATGAATTCATCATCAGGAACATCATGGTCTTCGCATGCAGATTCCCGATCTTATAACGCGAGTAAAAAAAAATTTTGCTGTCCCCGATGCAATAGAGGATACACGAGAATATACGACATGAAAACACATTATCAATTTCAATGTGGAAAAGCGCCACGTTATCAATGTCGCTATTGCGCTAAAACTGATAAGTTCAGTTCAAATATGTATAATCACGTGCGAAAAATGCACAGGAACGAGCCATTAGTCATTATAGATTTATTTAAACAATTATCAAGGACTAGTTATATGTAATATAATAAGTCTTCAATATTTTTTTCACTTGATAATATTCCAATAATACATAGTCCATTAATGACTTCGTAATTTTCTTTCTAAAATTCACTTTTCTTTAAACTTTCCCTCACAAGAATTTTAATTAATCAGTCATTTTTATTTTAATTCGAGACGTTATGCAATGAGAAAAATGTATTAAGTAATGGGGACGAATTTTCTTCTAATTTGTTAAATATCTGTAAAGGAATTATTTAGGTTAAAAAAATAATTTACGTGAAACTTTTTATATGTTAAAAGTCATACACAAGCTTGTAAATATTATAATACATCTGTAGCAATCAAATGTATAAATTTTTTTTTATAAACTGTACTTAATGTGAAATAAGAGACAAAGAAAACTATTTTTTGGTTCAATAAAAGTTTGTCTATATCAATAATAGGCGATTCAATTTAATTTCGCTTATAAAATATTTAATATTTTCGAATTTTATTTTTGATATTAGGTCCTTATTTTGTTACTTTTCCATTACTATTTTGTTTTGTAGATATTTTTCTTTTCAATATCGGTTCATATGGTAATTACTAATTTTTTTTTAACAGTAGAAATTTGGTCTATTAAATATTATTAATTTTTGGTTAAGAAAAAAATTGAATTTAGGTTTTATTTTGAATTTTTTTTTTGTTCAGAAAAAAATTTTTCCAACTAACAATAGATTACCACTTTCTGTTTCAGATGTAAATTCTGGCTTGCTTCCCATTTCTCTGAATGTGGAAAGTTTTAGTGGATATCAAAATTCTGCTTATGAAAATCCAGAGAGAAATTTCAAACAATATCCTTGTCCCAATTGTCCAAGTGCTTTTAGTCGAAAAAACGGACTTATTTGCCATTTACGATTTGAATGCGGTCAACCGCCACGATTTAAATGTCCCTACTGTGATTATAGATCAAAAAAATCTTCAAATGTTCAAAAACATGTTCGAATTAAGCATCCAGGGGAACCTGTATCCTATTTATTTATATAGTGTCATAATGAATGGTACAAAAGAAAAATTATACTGAAAATTAAAACTTTTTCCTCTTTTTTGTAAAAATAATTTGTTAAGAAAAGAAATAAAATATTTTTACCATTAAATGCTGTTTTATTAAAAATGATTTTAAAATCTAAAACACATTGAATATTATTTCATATTCAAAATGGTAGAAAAAATGAAATTTGGTACTGTTATTATCATAGAAACATTTCATGTAACAAAATGTATTTCCTCTTACTGTATTGCTTTGAAGTTAACTTACCACTAAAATTGAGAATTTAAAAAAAATTTTCAGATGAAATATTAATTTATTTAATTTTTAGATTTCAGGACATCAGTTGGCGCAAAATTCGTTTGTCCACAATGCAGACGAAATTTTCGACGAATGAAAGGATTAAAACAGCACATGACTTATGAATGTAATCGACTACCACGCTTCCAGTGTCCATATTGTTGTCAACGTTCAAAACTATTGTCCAACTTGTATAAACACATTCGACGAATTCACGTAGGGAATAAAGTCTGGGGCATTGATCTACATCAACAATGAAAAGTTTGTTAATTACAATACAAAATTTACTATTAATGCTACCTCATCCAGTCGTTGAAAATATCCGCGGAACATTTCATCATTTAATTTTCAAAAATCCTCAAATACAGATGACCTATATACATTTCAAAAAAAATACATGTACAATCATGTATATAATATTATAATTTAAAAAAAATTTAGTTATCAATTATAAATTATTATAAATTAATAATTAATACTTCATATTATTTATATAATTAAAATCTAAAACCAAATTTATGTTCCTAAGATAGTTCCGCATATATGTAATTACAAAGTTGTTTCTTGTTTATAGTACAATTTATATTTAAAAAAATTAAAATATTTAAATGCACAAAGTAAAAAAACTAGAGAAAATGTTATATTAAAACAGTTGAATTCTCAATCCATGACTATATACAATTTTCATGAATTAATAAAATATATTTGTAAAAATAAAAAGAAATAGTGAAAATGGATTTTTCTGTTTGACATATTTTTTTTAACACATGTACTTAGTTTATAAAAATGATAATAAGTGACTGTCATTAGATCAGATAATTGTGGTTATTAAATAAACAATTGATTCTAGTTATTCTAAATAATTATTATTTAATGAGACACCTTTTTCTCTGAGAAAATTTTTACAAAATTTTACAGGACAATTTTTTTATTTTCACTATTTTTGAAATTTATTAATTTTCTTTAAAATCTTTCTTTTCAGGTACTCGAGCTTTCGAGTAGAGAACTTCAAAGCTTCAATTTGAGAAATTCATGGGAAATTATTTTTAAAAAATGTCAAAAATGTCATAAAATGAAATTGTTTATCATGAAAAATTTTAATTTTTGTTTATTGTACTTACAGACTATTTCCAATATTCGTAAGCGAAGAAATCATCCTGTGGCGTGTTCCTGAAAAATAAATTATAATTTATTAATAAAACTATTATTGTATATTTATCATTTGATAAAATAATAAAGCAATTTATATCTCGTACATTTTATACTTTAAATATCACCGCACATTTTCATTACCGTATAATAATACGGTAATTTTGTTTTTTTATATTAAAAAAATACTTGTAATAATAATTTTCATATACTTTACATTTTATCGAATTTTAAAAGTACAAATTAAAAAATTCTCTTATAAATAAAAAAATAATGTATATGAAATTTTCTTGAACTAATTGTGAATAATTGTTTTCAGATTATTTGAACTACAATGGAATACGAATTTATGCAGTAATGGATTCATCAGGAAGAAATAAATTTCCCTGTCCAAAGTGTTCTAGCCAATTTACCAGAAAGGATAATTTGCAGAATCATTTACGATACGAGTGCTCGCAACCACCAAGATTTAATTGTCCCTATTGTTCCTATATCACTAAAAATTCCTCTAATGTTAGAGCTCACGTTCGTAGAATTCATCCTGGCAATGAAATTTTTGTTGTTGACGTTACTAAAGTCTATTCTACACAATTGACAGAAAATTAGATTTACTTTTCTTCTGTCTAAATAATCTGGCCGTTGTACAATAAATTTTATGAAAAAACTTGTTAATATATTTAAATAGCATTAAAATTATTAGGTTTAATTTTAGTCCAATTTCTACACTGAAACTTTTTGTATAAAACTTAGTGTAGGTATATATTTTGTATTAAGAACAAAATTTGGATATTTCTAATTTCTAAAATTAATATTTTGCATTATAATTTTTTATTTTCTTTCTGCATAAATTGACTTGTAAATAACACAAAAAAAGTGAAAAATTGTCACCAAAAAATTGCCTATTCAAGTATTCAGTAAAGATAATCGAAAATTTGTTATAAATTTTAGATCTCATGAATCTAAAATAAAAAATATTTTTTAATATTATTTCATGTAAATCATCACTGAGAGAAATAAAGAATTTTAATTAAGTAATTTTATTTTCATTTCATTTAATCGCAAATAAAAAATAATTGTTAAAATAATGTAAAACTTATATTTAACAATTATTTTTCCAAAACTTGAAAAGACAAAGAAAAAAATTCCACTGTAATAATTTTCCTAACAAAAATGTGTTAAATTATTATTGAAAATGAATTATTATTTAAATCTAAGATCTTGTCATATTGTTTCAGATTGCAATTATGTCTTCGTTAATGTGACAGCAAATGAAAATGGATCTAACACATTATGGGATTCAACGATCAACAATCCAAGCAATGTGTCCGATATTTCGATAGAAGATAATCCCCTTTTATTTGACTCAGACATGGAAGAGGCAAATCATAAACGTACAATTAAATTAGAACTTTTACAAAATTTACATAATGAGGACAATTTCTCCGATGATGGATTCTCAAAAGTGTCAATAGAAGTCAACAATCATTCAATTCATTCAGACCTGGAGGATGAGAACTTCAAAGTAAATTTACAATCAAAACTATTTATGAATACAAATCACAAGAATAATTATTCCGACGTTGGACAAACAGAAAAATCGTACGATCTGAAAATACTCAAAGTTGAATTGAAGAAACTTCCCGACAGTCAACTTCCCAATACCAAAGATTTAAATAAAAATTTTCACACCTCCAATAAGAGATCACGTGGTTCAAAGAGAAAATCAAAATCACGAAACAAAGAACTTCTCATCTGTCCTAAACGTTGTGGAAAAAAATTCTTCTTCGCTTCAAGTTTAAGGAAACATTTGATCAAAGTTTGTGGAATAACTGCACGTTATAAATGTCCCGAATGTAATTACAAAAAGACAAATCGCTATGAAGTTGTGAGACACAGTAAAAGACAACATGACGATCCTTCGATTATTCCCATCGATTTGTGGTCTGTGAATGCAAGTGAACCGATAGATTCATCAGAAGACGAAGACGCAATGGAAAAATTGATGAAAAAACAAGTGCTACAATCGATTCAATTTCGCAACGCTGACAGTGAAATAAAAATATCAAATGTTTCCAGTCTTGCCAATAGTGACGATATCAAACCAAATGTTGATGAATTAGCTTTAGTTAAGAATCCCTTTGAAGGTGATAATTCAAAATTACCATGTACAAATAAATGTGGCAAAATTTGTAAAAATCTTTACAGTTTGAATTCTCATATTCGATACGAATGTCAAAAATTACGATACAAATGTCCGTATTGTACATCGAGAAGTAAATATTCCCGAAATATAATCAGTCATGTAAAATTACTTCATGGTGATCGTTCAGAATTCGCGATTGATACTGTTACCAAACGAATTTTAGGATCGTCTGATCAAATTCGACGATCAGAGAGACTTTCTGCTGCCCAAATTACTTAGAGTAATTTTGTCACAGGGTTAAATTTATATAGATATAGTTCGACGACGCAGATATTTCATCACAAAAAAATATTATTTTTGAAAATAGAATTTATATTTTATACCTCAAATTTTACTTTAAAAGTTCAAAACTTTTTGATAAATATATATATATATATGTATATTAGACGTTTTTTTATTATAAAATCCATCATGTTTGTTCTCTAAGATGACACAAAACTTATATAAGTATTATACGTTTAAGAAAAATGTTATTTTTTTCATTTGATATTTGTAACAAAATTTATTTGTGAAACGTATACTGAGAAAAATATTTACTTTTTACAACAAATATTATTGATATTTGTAGATACAAACATTTTTGTTTTTGTCTCAATAAAATTTATTATGCAAAAATTTATTTTGCTTTAAAATTGAAAAATATTTGGAAATTTTTTCTTTAAATTTTCGTGAATTTCGTTGGTTTAATGAAAAAAAAAAATTTATTTACACAAATATCAACGAAATATTTAATCGTAAAAGCCAAATATTTTTCTCCGTGTATTTACAACTTGGACTACGAGAAGCGAAAGATATTCACAAAATTGATAATCTCCGTATTTTTTTTGTGCCCTGTCGAAAAAATTTGTAAATCCTCTCAAAATATTTTGCAACATCAGTTTTAAAAAATAAATTCACGAAACTAATTTTGAAAAACTTTATTTACAAAATACGTTTGTAATATATTTTTCAAAATTGATTTTGCATTGTTTACAGTAAAATCTTTCCGCCTTAGTGTGACGATGATCTCAAAGTCGTGTTTTACAAATAATAATCTGTACAAAATTCATTTTTCTCAATTTGTTATAGAGATATTGCCAAAAGTGTTACTTTATTTTACAAAAAAACCAGTGCGAACTTATAAAAAATATAAGTTTAGAAAACATTTGTTTATGAGGATATGAAATACCTCGTTTTGTGTTTCTTTTTTTTTAATTTAAATTTCAATAAAAATGAACATCTTTATATGCTCTTTTATTTTTTTTCACCCAAATTATAATTAAAATGCTTGATAAATTCGCATTTCATTAAAATTAAATTTTGTCATTTTTGGTACAATGACAAAATGATTTTATCTTTTCTTAAATTTTTGTTCTCTTTTCAATATTAAGTTAATATTATTAACGCTTCATTAAAATCACTTTATACGTGTTGCTTATTGCTACTTGTAATAAAATACATTCACAAAAAAAAATTTTTTCAAACTTAGTGTGAAATTGATCATGAATTAAAAATTTACAAAAGGACAGAAATTTTCAATGTTTCAAAATAATCTTAATTATGTGGCAAAATGGTATAAATTTTACTTCTTGGTATCTTTGAAGAATTTTATTTCTAACTTATTTCATTTTTCTTCTTTTCAGATCTTTATTACAAGAGGCGAAAGAGACGTACAAATACTGAATTGAAGAAGTTCCCTTGTCCCAACTGTCCAAGTGTTTTTGTTTGGATGTGTACTTTAAAAAGACATTTAAGAAACGAATGTGGTTTGGAACCGAGATTTCGCTGTGCTTATTGTCCCTACAAGGGTAAATGGAAGGCAAACGTTTGCAGACACATTAAAACTGTACATAAAGGCTATAAAGTCTATGTTCTATCTGTCGCGGAATAAATGATCAATAAAAAAAAGACAATGTAATATACTTCAAAAAAAAAAAAAAGAAAATAGTATCTAGAATTAATAACAATAATTAATTACTATTAATTACTACATACTGTTAAAATTTTTCGAGAATTTACAAACATATTTATATACATTAAATGTTACCGTAAAATTTAAAATATAAAAATTACGATACAATATTGTATTTATTACAATATTGTTTTGTAAGTAATACAATATTGTATTGTAAATACTGCGATATTGTGATATCTAGTTATTACAATATTGTACTGTAAGTATTTTTAGTATTGTATTTATTACAATACTGTGTTGCGTGTATTGCAATATTATATATTGTATATTGACTATATGGCATTTATTACAATACATAATTAGCAATTACTCCAATTTGTTAAAAATGTACTGGTTTCTGGTTATACTGTGATAAAATGTCATGATTTAAAAATAAAATCATAATTAATCAAAGTTTAAAAAAAAAAAAAGTTTCGTCACATTCTACCAATGTATTCCATAAGTGATTTTTATTGTAAAATTTCAAACTAATTGTAAAAGAGATTTAACTTGTGTATTCTATTAAATTTAGCACGTTTGAAATAATAATAATTACTTTATTAACATCATTTCTGCCAAATAGCTTTCTTTGTATCACTGCGGAAATACCTATGCGCTAAAAATGCACTTTTTTCAATTATTTTTTTTTAACAAACCTTCTTTCAGATACTCTTTTTTAACATATTTTCTATATTTAGATTTTAGACTTTTTGTCTCACAAATAACATAGATTAGAATTTTAGTCCTTTGAATTGGAAATTTTTTTTTCTAAATATTGTAAAATATTTGTGAAAAAAAACAGAATTTAATTTTGAGGATTTTTTTCAGATGCCAGAATGGAAATGATGAGAAATGATGACAGACTTACATATGCTGAAATTCGAGGGAAGTATGTGCGAAAATTTGCCTGTACACAATGCCCGAGTGCATTTCGAACAAAGCCAAGTCTTCAGAGACACATCAAGTTTGAATGTAATTTGGATCCAAAATATAAATGTCCTTATTGTCATCATATGACGAAAAAATCGTCTAATGCATACACACACGTTCGTCGACAGCATCCTAAATGTCAAGTTTATATAATTGATCTGAGAAGTGGTGAAGACGCAAAAGTCGTTCGACTTCCTAAATTAGCTTCAAGAAAAGTGTAGAAAATTTTATATTAAAAAAAAAAAATTGAAAAAAGTTTTGTGACATTTACACTATTATATTGCATGTAGTACAATATTTGTGTTTATTACAATAATTAATATGTACACGCAAGTATTATAAGAAAAATATAATAACTTTCGTCATATTAAATTAGTGTATTCTGCCTATATCATAATATTTTATTGTATTAAAATTATAAATTAATTGCGCGACGAGGATAATTTCGTTCAATTCTTTTATGACTCTGAATAAAAACTGATTTATTCATATTTTTCTATGAGTTATTAATCTAATTATTTTTGATTGAATTAAAAAAATATAAAAATGTTTGATTCAATTAAAAATAATTATCCTCAATTGATAATTATACATTGCTGATTTTAAAATATATTTATTTATTTGAATTGATGACTCATCAGGTGGATCTTCGCATAATCGGGATTTGATAATTCAATTTTCTTTCAAATGTACAAACATTTTTTCGGTACTCTTTTAACCCTTTGTGAGTAACATATTACTTACAAAGGGTTAAAAATACTTGAATTTAAATTAAAAATTTTTATATATTAGAAACACTAAAAGAATTCAATAGAAATGTTTTTAATTTTGAGATTTTTTTTCAGTTGTCGCATATCCTTTTGCTGGGATTCCAAATGATAATTCGAAAACATATTCCTGTATAAAATGCCGAAGTGTTTTTTGAGTAAGAGCAAATCTACAAAAGCACGTCAAGTATAAATTTTTTTTGGATCCAAAATATAAATGTCCTTATTGCGCTGTAATGTGTAAAAATTCATCTAATGCATTCAGACATGTTCGACTAAAGCATCCTAATCTGCAAGTTTACATAATTGACTTGAGATGCGGTGAAAACGCAATGGTCATTCGACTACCCAAATTACCCAAATAAATAATACAAATAAATAAATAAATAAATAAATTGACTCAAAAATATTTTTCACTTCTAACTTTGTAAAATTTCGATCTCTTCTAACTTTTCTGTACCGTTTGTTATATAAATAAAAATACTACATACTAACGTTATAATTTATTTTCTAAATAATTTTTTATAATAAAGTTTAGAATATATAATATATAATAATTATATAATTTATAATTATAATATATATAATTATAATATATATGTTTCAAATATAATAGTTGTAATTTTCATTATATTTAGAGAGAAGCAATCATTAATATTGAGATTTTTTTCAGTTGCTGAAATGGAAACTTTTTACTTCGATGAAATGACATCAGATCCTTTAGCTGAAATTCCAGATAATGATACAAAAAAATTTTCCTGTCTAAAATGCCGAAGTACTTTTCGAAAAAAATTAAGTCTACAAAGGCACGTGATTTTTGAATGTAATATGGATCCAAAATACAAATGTATCTATTGTAATGTACTATTTAAAAGTATTGCTAACGCATATGCGCACGTTTGTCGAAAGCATCCCAATTCTGAAGTTTATTTAATGCATATGAGAAGTGGTGAAGACGGAAAAGTCGTTCAATTTCCCAAATGAGCAATAAAATTTACCCAAATTTTACCCGCAATTTAAAAAGAAGCCGATTTATAAAGAAAAATCTTTTATGTATATCAAAAAAATAAATTCTTGTACTAAATGTTTTTATATACCTACTACTAAATTTTACGCATTAGATTAAAATATTTTCGACACTTACTGTATTCGATCGATCGGTTATTTTTGTATACAATTAAGAAATTAAAGAGACGAAAATTTTGTATGATTTTAAAATAACACTTTTCAAATAATAATAATTTTTTTTTGGTTGACTTGAGAACTTTCCTTCAATACCTACTATTTACCCATTGTCAATAATATACATTTGAATTTAAACTTCCATATGTATTTTTAATTTTGTGTTTTTTTTCCAGTTGGTGAAATGGAAACTGTTTTCTTCAGGGAAATAACAGATCCTTTTGCTGGGATTCGAGATAATAATTTGAAAAAATTTTCCTGTACAAAGTGTCCAAGTTCCTTTGGTAGAAAGTCAAGTCTGCAATGGCACGTCAAGTATGAATGTAATTTAGATCCAAGATATAAATGTCCATATTGTAATCAATTGAGTAAAAAATCGTCCAATATATTCAGACATGTTCGTCGACATCATCCTAATTTAAAAATTTATATAATTGACTTGAAAAAACGCGAATGTCGTTCGTCTTCCTAAATTAGCAACAAAATAATTTTTACCCGTAATTTTGAAAAAAAAAAATGTGAATATAAAAGTTTGAAAAATCCTAAATGTAGTGCATATTTTATATGAATAAAAATATTTTCTAAAAAATTCGTGACTACAAATGTTAATAATTCTGTTAAATTAATTTATTACTGTTTTACTTGTAAACAATAATTCTTCTTTTTCCAAGAACAAAAATATTACAATTCGATCGTTGATTATGGAATTTTAAATTTATATAACTTGTTCTAAAGTTGAAAAATAATTTTTAACTTTTACATTTGTTTTCAGTTGGCGAAATGCAAACTATTTACTTCAATGATAAGAGGGATCATCTCGATGGTATTCCAGTTGAGAATTCTAAAAATTTGAAAAAATTCCCCTGTAAAAAGTGTCCGAGTTCTTTTCGAAATAAGTACTACCTTAACAGACACATTAAAGTTGAATGCAACATGGAGCCAAAATTTAAATGCCCTTATTGTAATCTACTGAGTAAAAAAACATCTAATGTATTCAGTCATGTTCGTCGTATGCATTCTGCTTATGATGTTTATATAATTGACACGAGATCTGATGGAAAAGTCATCAGGATTCCCAATAAATTGTCAAAAAAAAAATTAAATAGACTGTAGAAAAAAAACTTTTAATATTTGTGTATATTATAAAAAATTAAAAATATCCATCAGTTTTAATAATTTAAAAATGTATTCAATTCGACTTAACAAAGCTAAGTGGTAATAAATCGAAAACAAATTATTAAAAAGTGATGTTTCATTCAAACGAAATTTAATTACACATTTTAACGAGAACACTTTTTTATTGTAACTGATAAAATTGAACTAAAATGTAAATTAAAATTTCGAAAGTTAATTAAGATTAACATTTCACAATATTTAATATTCGAAATATTTTGCATTTATGTGAATTAGTCTTCGCATCGAAAATTTTTGTAAATTTTGTACATTAGTTTGCCTGTTTGTTTTCATTTATTCAATATTTATTTCAAGTATAATATTTTTTTTGTATTCTATATTCAAAATTCGAAAAATTATTTCATACATATAAATATTAATTTTTTAGTGTACTGCATGTGGTAAATAATGAAAATTGTTTTAATAAAAAAAATTTCTTCTATGTTTTCAGAATTTACAACCGATTTCTATCAGAAGTATCAAGCAGAAACGGGACATTCTATAACATTTATGAAGAAGACTGTTTTAAGAGGACGTGGTTTCTCTTGTCCGAGATGTACACGAATTTTCCATTCTGCGGGAAATTTATCTCGACATTGCCGATTGGAATGCGTTGATTTTCCTCGTTTTAAGTGTCCTTATTGTGAAATGCGTTCCAAATATACCCAAGCCATTTATAGACACATTAGAGGAAAACATCGTGGAAGTGAACTCAAATTTATTAAATTATATTAAGTCCTATTTTTATCGAAAAAAAAATTCATTTGTCAAACAAAAAAATTTCCATCAATATCCAAATTTTAAAAGTATAAATAATCTATATTTAAAATTACAATTTTTTTCCAAAGGAATGATTTAAAAATTAAAATTATTTTCTTACAGAACAATTGAAAATTACAAATGAAAATATTGCGGATAGTTTGAAAATTAATATTTTTTATTAACCCCCCGTGATATTTATTTATGCGACTGAATTATTATGCAATAATATTGGAATGTATAAATTAGGATATAGAATAATTTAGAAAAAGTTCTATATATACGACATCATTGTTTATATGTATAAAATACAAATTTTGTTTTCAACATCTAATTGCATTTAATTTATTAATCAAAAATTATGTTGGTTGAAAAGAATTTATATAAATTTTCTGAAAAAAAAATTTATTTGAGTCAAATAACCGATTATTTATTATCAAATTAATATTTACTTTAACCAAATAATTTTTATTTAGATCAAATAAACTGTAATTGAATAAAAAATTTCTTTAAATCAAATACCGTTTAAGTAACATAAATAAAATTTATTTGATATAAATAAATATTTATTTGATAATAATCAAGTAATTCATTATTTGAATCAAATTAATTTTTTTTCGGTGCAGTTTTTAATTTTCTAATTATTTTCTGTTTAGTATATTCTCTGCAAGATAAATGAAGATCCAGCACAATAAATCAAAGAAAAATTAACCACCTTTGATTACTGTATTCATTGAAATAATTCTAATACTTATACATTGTGTAATGTTTCTAGATTTAATTATATTTTTAAGTCTTTAATAATCAATAGTGAGTAGAATATTTTGTGTTTTACAAAAGAAACCACTATACTTTAAATTTATCACTTGTACAGTAATAATTTTATTTTCTTTCAGTTTTTGCATTCTGGAGTCAATCTTCATTGCGTGATCCACTTTTGATAACAGATGTGGACAAACAATGTAAAGTTTATAAAGAATCAGGTAAATATTTTTATTGGCTGTTTTATATAATTTTTCTTCTTATAAAATATTTAATTTTATAATATGAAAATTAATTTTCGTTATATCTACTTCAGGTGTACCAAACACGGAAGTTGATTTGTCTGAGATGATACCATGTGAATATTGCGGAAAATTATTCAAGCACAAAGGGCATTTAGAGAAGCATAAAAAAAAGCATGAGACGAATCCACTTTTAAATAAACCTTACGCATGCAGTAATTGTGGGGCGTCTTATTCACTTGCTAAGAGACTGACATTTCATGTCCGTCGTGAATGCGGAAAAGTTGGACAATGCAGAAAGTGTGGCAAATTTTTTGCCCACATGAGTAGTGTGAATTACCATGAAAAACGCTGCCAAGCGTAAATTTTTTCAATTTTACTTTCTCAATAAATCATTTGTTTGTTACTTGTAAATAGAAGCTTTTATGTAAGTAAAATTATTTAATTGACAAAATACTGCGATATAGAAAATTCTTGAATATATATATATATATAACTATATGTTGAATACATTAACATAATTATGAACATATAAAAACAATATTAAAGTTAATTAAATTATTTGTCATGTTATTGCTCTGCTAATAAATTTTTTTTATGAAGGACATTAAAATTTCTTTTGTACTTATTTCATATATATATTTACAATTAGTAATTATCCCGCCTTGGAAATATTCCCTGGAAGGTGCCCCCTGGAGATTCAATTGGAATTCCAATGATCATTCTCGTCGGAATTCCATCAGAAGATATTACTACTGTCACAAAAAATTTAAATTAATATGTCTGACTAAAGACTGACTTGTACTACTGATATTTTAAGATGACCATTTTGTCTGACTTTAACAGATTGTTACTACTTAGATAAATATTTTAAATTATTTTGTCTGACTGAAGATTCACTTATACTATTGATTTTGAAAATTTGTCTTTTTTTCTGACTGGAAATTGACTTAAACTACTTAGAAAAAAAATTTTAAGTTATTATGTCTGACCAAAGACTGGCTTATACTACTGATTTTTAAAATTGGTCGTTTTGGCTGACTGAAGACTGATTTATACTACTGACTTTAAAAATTTGTCTTTTTGTCTGATTAGAGATTGACTTATACTACTGAAAAAAATTTTAAGTTATGTCTAACTAAAGATTGTCTTATACTACTGATTTCTAAAATTGGTCGTTTTGTCTGAATGTAGATTGACTTTACTACTGAAAAAATTTCAAATTATTATGTCTGAGTGAAGACTGATTTATACTACTCACTTGTAAAATTTGTCTTTTTGTCTGACTAGAGGTTGACTTATACTACTGAAAATTTTTTTAAGTTATTATGTCTGACTAAAGACTGGCTTATACTACTGATTTTTAAAATTGGTCGTTTTGTCTGACTGAAAACAGATTTATACTACTAAGAAAAAGAATTTCAAGTTATAATGATCGCAATTGATTTGTTTTATTTAATTTAATTTTTCAATTTGCAGATAATAGCATATTTTGTGTTTAAAAACAAATTGTACATAAAGAAAACCACTTACTTTAAATTTAACACAGGTATTTAGTAATAATTTTGTTCTATTTCAGTTTACGCTAACTGGAATCAATCGCAAATGCGTGATCCACTTTTGATTACGGATAGGGACAATTATGGCTATAAACTTTATAAAGTTTTAGGTAAATGTAATTCCGTTATTTAAGTTAAATAATTAATTCGTTAATTTTGAAAGTTAACTATTTTTTTGAATTATAGGTGTTCCAAATACAGAAGTAGATTTAAATAGAATGCAATTTCCATGTGATTATTGTGGAAAGTTATTTAATCACAAAGGATATTTAGAGAATCATAAGAAAAAGCATGAGACAAATCCACTTTTGAAGAAACCTTATGCTTGCAGTAATTGTGGCGCGTCTTATTCACATGAGAAGAGACTAAATTTTCATGTTCGTCGTGAGTGCGGAAAAGTTGGACAATGTAAACGTTGTGGAAAACTTTTTGCGCATATTAGTAGTGTGAGTTATCATGAAAAACGCTGTGCAGCGTAAAAAATTTTAACCTTAGGTTACTAAAATAAATTTGCTATAATTTATTACATATTTACTATATGATAAATAGAAAATGTAAAAAAAATGTAATCGTCGAAGCACTGATATAACCAATAATTGGTCATATAGATGTTAAATGCGTTTACATAATTAGCAAAATATGAAAAATTATTCCATCATTTTGTAAATATAGTATATAATTGTTCAGAAATTTTTTTATTTATCGCACTAGAGAATTTATTCGATATACAAAAAATGTTTAATATTCATATATTTATATTATAAATGTTATTTCTATATTTCAAATTATAGTGTAAGTTTAACCAGAAAACAGTAATTTTATATTAAGTGGAATTCCTCTTCACAGTAAAAATAAAATCTTATTTTAAGATGAGTCTTAAATTCAGCACTGCTAGCCATAATGTAAATTGTATGTAAAATCATTGCGTAAATTCAGCAAAGGCTGTCTTAAAAATGTTGCATCTTAAAATAAGACATCTTTTCTGCCTTAAAATAAGACTTTCTTTTTACTGTGTTTTGATATCCAGCAAAATATCATCAAAAAAAATATTACATGAATATTTTATTATTTACTTAGAAAATACTGTGACAAAGATAATTTCCATTTTTACTTTTCTTACTGTAAAGAGAAAATATTACCATCAAAAGAGAATTTCATTATGATTACTTTTTTCCAGGTGACATATATATAGTGATAACTGTTTAAATGTTCAAGATAAATTTATATTTGTGTGTGCTGTCTTTTTAAAGTACAATTAAAATTGTTATATAAATTAACAAAGAGTATTAACAATGTATTATTAAAATTACTATCGCAGGGATGGGGGGGGATTATATAAATTGTAAATTCATTTTCACGAAAGTAGTAACAAATAAAATAATTTTTTCTATAATTTGTATTAGAATTTTATAATTATTAATAAATTAATAAAAATATCTCTTATGTTTAAATTTACACGGGAAAATAAAGGTATGTTTAGGATTCTTTTTGTTCTAATTTTTCTCTATCAGAATTGTATTAATTAATTTTCTTATTTTTGTTTTAGACTTTAGAAACTGGGAGCCTCCTTCAAATGAAGATCATCAGCTTGACATTGGATCATTGGATGCATTGACATCACAAGATGGTATTAAAAAAATTTTCCTTACAAAAAAATTCAATTTAAATGTTCCAATTTAATTGGTAAATTTCAATTCATAAGTTTACACCTGTATAATTTCTTTAATGATTTATTAATTTTATAAACAATTTTTTAAGTTATGTGTAATTTCTCTATTTGAAAAATATTTTGAGTTTATGAGATAAAACCAAATTTTTTTTTCCGTGTAACAATTATTACTGAGATAATTAATGTTTGTTTTAGATTCATCAAGAGCGATGCAATTTGGATTGGTTGAGGGAACAAATCAACAGAAACAGCAAGAGAAAAAATTGCATTATTGTCCCAAGTGCCTCCGTGGATTTACATTGAAACACAATCGAAATCGCCACTTGAAATACGAATGTGGTTATGCTCCGAGATTTGCTTGTCCATATTGCAATTTGCGAGGGAAGCAATCTTCGCAAATTTATCGACACATTAGAAATGTGCATCAAGGTCAAAACGTCTATTACGTCGATATGAAAACTTAATTAATTATTTATTGTTACTTTTAATTTAAAATATTTTTCTTGCACTGAATATTCATGCTACAAAGATTAAAATTGTCATAAATGATTTAATTTTCAAAAACAAAAATTTTCCCAAGTTTTCTTATATTTTTTCTGAATTTTTTCAAACAAGTTTTCACTCTCCTCGGGAGTAAAAATCGAGTAAATTTTCAAAATTACAAAAACGATGAAATGAAATGTCACTTTATTTTCAAGTGGATTTAGTTTTTGAAAAAATACAGTGAAATTTCATTTTAGGTTCAAGAATTTTGAAAATTACCGATTATATTACTATATGGTAATATGTATTTATGTATATTGATATATTCTGATATAGAATTTGTAAAAATTTTTTTTTCTACCATGTAAAATATAGTATTAGGTTTATTGAATATTAATAAAGAAAATAATTGAACTACATTATAATTTTCTATTCACGTAAAATGTTTAAAAACTAATTTATAGAGAATAGTTTACTCTAATATAGAACTTAATTATTTTATTTAATTTAATTTCTCGAACACTTTCTCGAACCTTTTCCCTTTTTTGTGGAGTTCTTTTTATGTAGAAATATTTTTTCCTTTCGTTTCATAAGACATCTCTTTATTTTCTATTATTGAAATGAAGTGTAACTTTTTCTAATTACTGACTGATTGCAAAATTGTTTCAGAATTTACAGGGAGTAATGGAAAACGACATTATTGTAAACGATGTGGCCGTTGTTATAAACATAAGGGTCACCTCAAACGTCACACTAATTTCGAATGCGGACTTCCTCCAACTTTTCAATGTCCATATTGTCCATATAGATCGAAAAGAAAATCAGATGTCTATCCACATGTGCGAAAACTTCATTCTGGTCTCGACGTTTATGTTGTCGACTTGAGATCATTTGACAACGCTTATTAATTATTTTCATTTGTTTGTATTTTTATTTGTTTGTATTAGAAAAAAAAATAAACCCTCATTTTGTTTATAAACAAAGGAAGAACTATTTACACGAATTAAAAAATTATGAATATTTCCAGACTAAAATTATTAATGATTAGTGGTAATAAAATTTTCAATATTTTGAATAACATTATACTAATTAGGAACTTTATTGCTGTAAAGTTAGATAAATTATTGTAAAACATTATAGTATTTAACAAAAAATAAAATATATTGTAAATATACTTAATGAATGTAAATAAATTATTAAGTCTTTATTCTCAAAACGAGCTGTATTATTTTAATTCAACTATCGCAATTGTTTGTACAAATAATATGTCAAAAAAGTTATAAAACTTTATGAATTTTGAAAAAAATTTCCAAAGTGCTTTGTTAATTTATTTATGGATCCAATTGCTCATGGAAAACTATCTAAAAGAACCAAAATTTAAAAAAATGTCTTCTTCATCTATAAAAATAAAATGTTTATAAAAAATTTTTATAGATGAAATCTATTTTTAAAAATTACAGAAATTTTCCAATTTCTTGAAAATAGAATTAATTTTTATGTCTAATAATTGTAGATCCAAGTATTTAATTTTCACCAATTCACTACAAATGTTATATTGTCAAAAAAAAAAAAAAAATCCTACGTTTCAGTAAAACAATTCTCTCTTTTCATTGCGTAAAAATAATTTCATTCTGTTCCAGACTATGATCCACTTCAACTAGAATGTACACGAAAACATGCTTGTCAATATTGTGGAAAAAGTTATGTAACATCACAATATCTGAGAAAACATCAAAGAGAGACTTGCTCTTCAAATCCTGGTTCAAAAGATT
>JUFY01034462.1:357008-375655 GCA_001855655.1 Leptopilina clavipes
GTGTGAGGAAAGAAAAATATTTAAGTTGATAAAAAAAAGAGAATTATGAAACTTTAAATCATACCAAATACTTAATGTTATTTCTTATTTTGCAATAATAATAATTATAATAAATCACTGTTGTCATCGTAATTAAAATTACGATTTTCTTGTATACTAAGTCAGTAAAAACGTTAATAAAGAAACTTTTTACGCTTATAATTTTTTTTTTGTTACATTTTTTTTTTTTTTTGCTTAAAAATCTCTTTCTCTAATTGTTTATCAAGAAGAGATTAAAACAATTTTCTTAATTTTTTATACCTCCACTAAAATACACTTTTAATGCAACTTTTAATAAAATTAAGGCAGGTAAGAGTGGAATTTACTGAGCGGGACTTAATTTTTTCAAATTCCCTGTGGAGTCGATTTTTTAAAAATTAAAAACCAAGGAAAGATTTATTTTTAATTTTTCCATTACGATTTTTATAAATTTTTATTTAATTGCGACTATATTAATAAATTGTTTGTTTTGTTTCAGGAAAGGAGAAAATTTCATTAAAAAATTCTGATGATGACAATAATAGAGCATTCATCTGTCAGTACTGTAATAAAAATTTCACACAAGTGGGATTTTTAACGAAGCATCAAAATAATTCATGCTATTGGAATCCAAAATCAGTAAAGTATGGCTATCATAGACCTTACGTCTGCAATTCGTGCGGTGCAAGTTATTCAAAACTCGGAAGTTTAACATCACATTGTAAATTTGACTGTGGAAATATTCACAAGTGCGACGATTGTGGAAGAACATTTTTGCAAATCAATAGTCTTCGAAAGCACAAAAGTGGCAATTGCTCATCAGTCAGATTGCGAAATCCTTTGGATTTATGAATACGATAAATTAATAATAGAATATAAAATAGAGTTCAAAAAAATTTATTTAATTGACAAAAATATTTCCGTTTCATTTGCAAATTTTTCAACAAAATTTGAAAATTATATATATTATTTTATAAGTACTATTATTTTTTCTTCAGAAATTCAAATTCTTTCTGAAAACTTTATCTATGCTTTAACAATTATTTTAGATAATTAATTAATTAATTAATTGTTCCTTTCTTTCTAAATATGTCAAGTGAAAAATATTTATTCTTATTTATAATAAAAAAAACCCGTGTAAAAATATTATAAATCAAGAAAAATTATATAATGAATAGTTCTGTAAAAAGAAAGCAATGTTGAAAATAAAATTGTTAATAAACTTTTTAGATACCTGATAATTATATCCAAATAAAAATTGTTTCAATATTTATAATATCTATAATTATATTTCATTTTTAATTACATTTATTGTTAAAATAGCTAGCTTTTCTCGTCATTCTAGATTGATGTTCTAAAAAATAAGAATAAAATTTTTGTAGTAACTTAAAATTTTTTTTTTCCAGTCCTTGAAGTGGATTTGGGCGAAGATTTTGACCTGTTTGCAGCCAAATTTTGCGATACTAAACGAAACGTATCTGATTCGAAGCGCAAGCATCCTTGCAAATATTGTTGCAAAAGTTTCACGAGTGTTGGATTTTTAAAGAATCATGAAAAAACAACTTGTAATTGGAATCCTAGGGCGACATGTCGAGAAATGAAAAATTCACGTCCATATTCTTGCGATCAATGTGGCGCTTCTTATGCAAAACATTCACATTTGATATTTCACGTCAGACATGATTGTGGTAGGACACAAAAATGTCTCGATTGTGGAAAAACATTTTTGCATAGCAGTAGTTTAAGAAAACATAGAAGATTACTACGTTGCTGTTAAAGATATACTATATATATTATATAATTTAATTATTTTCTTCCACTTTAAAAGTTTATTATCATTTAAAAGATTTAAAAATTTACCTTTGCAGGATATTTCGATATTTGTAAATTCCCAATAAAATTTTTTGGAATATTTTCTTTTCGGAATAGAATTTTTCCAAAAAAAAATTTACTGTCAAAATTTATCCAATGTGAATATTGGATAATGATATATTTATTATTTGTGATATGTATTATTATCTCCAATCAATTTATTTCATATGGATTGAATAATCTGTAGATCTCTGTTTTTAGGAAATAAATAATATTTTAAAAACAATGTATAACATAAGTTTCAGTGTCAATTGTTTATCTTTGTCGAGAACCTTTTGAATATAAAAGTCGTTAATTTCCTTCACGATTTTTCAACAATTTTTAGTTAATAAATTCTGCATGTTTTATCTTTTCTTTGTCATATATATATTCATTGGTAGTGATATTGTTTGAGAGATATATTTCATCACACTATTAATTTAATCATATTCTGTTTTTCGTGATTTTCGTTGAATTCTCTTTTAATATTCTAATGGAAATTTTTATTTATTTTTTTTTAGGTTCAAGTGTAACGCCAGCTACCTCTGGGCATGATATGGAATTTATTGATCCCATGCCATTTGATGTTCTCTCATTTTTCACAAAAACCAACACAGGCTCGATAAAAAGTGACACTAAGAAACCAGAAAACATTAACATTACGTCAGGTAAATTTTTTCGTTTCTATTTTGAATTTTTTAATATTAATATCAATTTATTTTTTTAATGTAAGCGATTAATTAAAAAAAATTGTTTTACTGAATATGCAATGAAGAGTAAAATAAATGATTTCTTGGTTTATTGAATTAAAAAAAATTTCTTTCAATTTGCTATTTGAAGTAAATGTAATTTATTCCAAAAAATGACCAAAAAAATTTTTTTTATTTACAGATTTTCAACAGTACGTGAGACATGAAATAGCAAAAATGTCTGCACAGCTAGATGAAGTTCTCGCACATCAAAGACATCTTTCGTCCCAATTAGAAAAGTCCGGTGTAATTCAATCAGAAACTTTGGATACTTTTATGCAAGAAAATGCTCTTAATTTGCCATTTCGGACACTAAGTGAATTCGAACAGTTCGATATGATTTTGACTGTGAATCCCAGCGTCAGAGAAAAATTTGTAAGTATTTTTTACGTTTAAGGTTTTTTTCTTAAACTTTAAAGTTTAAAGTATAGAATTTTTTTTTAATAAACTTCAATATAACAAAGTCAATAATAAAGTTAAACAAAATTACGACTTCAATCACATCTAAAAATACTCCAAAAATAATCAAAAAATTTTGAAAGTTATAATTTATAAATAATAATACTTAGATTTTTATTGTTTTTTCTGAAAATTATTTTCGTTACCTTCAGTTTTTATTTTTCAAATTTGATTTTTTTCAGATGGCATCTTTGGTGGATTTATTTGATGGGAATTTTATAGCATCTAAAAGTTTACTAAATATTATTAAAAAATACATGTCAAGAGATGTTGCATTATCATTCACTGCAATGAAACCAATTAAAGATAAACTTGTTCTGAAAGTGACAACCTTTTGCAAATGTGTAATAAGTAAGTAATTTGTTTTTTAAATTTAATTATTTTAAATTTAATTTATTATTTAATTTATTATTTAATTTATTATTTTATTTATTATTTTATTATTAATTAATAAAATATATTATTTTATTTATTTTTAAAATTATTTTGTTGACAAATATTTCTTTAATTAAAAAAAAACTCATCTTTTTACAGGTGTTCTGCTGAAAAATCATTTTGATAAAATGAGTGGTGGAAAAGTAACAGAAGCTAAATTATATTCGGCATTGGGAATTATTCTCACAAATGCTAAAGATTGGGAGGGTTATCGATCGCGCAGGTCAAGGGCTGCTGCGCAAATGGTAATACAAGAAGGCGAGGATTATTAACCCTTTTATAAATACGAAGCGCTCAAAGGGGAATTTTGTAAAATGTTTCAAATAAAATCTTATTTATAGGGAACGTATATAATTACAGCACTTATATATAATATAAATTTAACAATGTGTATTGTTACACATTCGCAAACTGAGAGCGTCTAAAATTGAAAGGGTTAAAAAACAATGCTATTTGAGTGTATGACGTATGCAACAGTTTTCACTATAATTTCCTCACTATAATTGTATTTCTATTACTATATTGCCAGTTTGATTAAATAAAATACATTTTCAAAATGTAAAAAAATTATATAACAATAAATCAATTAACTTTTATTTACAGCTACCTAATTTAATACACGATTTTTCTTATATTTTATAGCTATATTTCTAAAAAATTTATTCCCATTCAAGTCCCTCAAATTATTGTTTCATTTTCATTAAAAACAATTAATGTAAACATTATAATAAAATAATAAACTTTGCCTTATTTTAATAATTCTATTTATCAATTACGTCTATGTGACAATTTTATCGAGAAATAAATAAAACTCATCTGGGAAAAAAAAGAAACGCTTTCTCGTAGTGCATGCTTGTGTTTCGTAACACAATGATGGAAAATAAAATAGAGAATTTTTCTTTTTAAATAAATGATGAGGATTTTTTTTTCTTTTTAGTAAAATTAACATTGTAACTTTTCTTTTAATAAAAAAAATTATTTTTTTTTCAGATTCATCTTCTTTCTCAGTAGTGAAAGTGGAGGAAAAATTCGAGGATGCAATTATTATAGAAGATGATGACTCATCTGAGAAAACTAAAGGAGAAAATAAAAAGTACGCATGTGGCAATTGTTCGAGTGCTTTTGCTCAAAAGAAGAGTTTAATGACTCATATACGTCATGCCTGCGGACGTCCTCCTCGTTATAAATGTCCCTATTGTAAACAAGTTTCGAAAAAAATTTGGAACGTTCAACAACATATTCGAAGAAAGCATATTGGATATGATGTCTTCGTTGTAGATGTCGAAAATTTGTAAAAAAAAGTAAATAAAAATGGCGGGATTTTCAATAAAAAATTAAAAAATTGTATTAAATAACTGAATATTTTATTTACTGTTCCAATTTTTCCTCTAAGCATGTCACTTTCTATGAAATTCGTTTCAGTATATACATTTTACTGTAAAATTATTAATTACTAATCGAAAAATAAGAATCAATAATACCAATCTCTAATAAATTATCATGTCTTAACAAATTCCAATAAATGATTTAATTTTAGATTTCAGGGTAGAAGAGATTATTAGCGGTGGAAGATTCTTCTGTCCAAAATGTGGAAATTGCTTTAGAAGGAAAAATGGATTGAGAGAGCACACAATCTATGAATGTGGAGTGGAACCGAGATTTCGATGTCCATATTGCCCCAAACTTTCCAAACTTAGAAGTAATTTATACAAACACGTGAGGGGAAAACATGAAGGCAAAGAAGTTTGGGCCTTAGATTTGCTGCAGCAATAGATTTAATTTTCCATATATTTTTTTTTCCATATAATTTTTTTAGAAAGTGTAAAAAATAAAGAAATTAAAAGCTGAGATGTCTCATGCTTCAAAAATGCTATAATTATTATAATCAATTTTATAATAATTAAAAATTAATAATTACTCATTTATTTGACAGTTTATATATTATTTTTCATTAGAAACAAAATTTTATCATGAAACTGGTTTTTTTCTTCATTAATTACAAAAAAAATGTATGCATTTAATGTTAAGTGTTACTAAATGTTTAAGATTACTGTTCACATTAATTCACATATTAAATTTGTAGAACTAAAATGTAATTGAAACATAATAAAAATATATCATTTTAAGAAAATTATCTCCTTGCATTCTTTCAGAAGTATAGAATTTTTATAAATTACGTATTGTTTAAAGCGTGAATTTTTTTTATTTTTAAATATTTATTTCAACTTCAATTTGTTGCTATATAGTGAAATTACTAATTTCTAATTTCTATATATAAATTTTGTACTAATTTTGTTAATTCTGTTTCAGATTACGCAATTGATCAGCAAGCGCAATTAATTCCATGTTATCCTGTTCGTTTTCCTGGAGAGAATAAAAAATATCCCTGCTTACGATGCAGCAGTTCATTTACAAGAAAAAGTGGACTCATATACCATGAAAGATACGAATGCATGCAATCGCCTCGATTTTCGTGTCCTTATTGTTTTTACAAAGCACGACACGTTTCGAATGCTCGCAGACATGTTCGTAAATATCATCCCAGTGAATTGTTGACGACAATTGACATTTGCCAGCAACAGAATCAAAATTTTTTATAAAAAATGTATGAGATATTGTTTTTGTACATAGGTATTATAGATTTAATTTTTAAGCTAAGAAAGTATAATTTCTTGTGAAAAAAATTAAAAACACAGTCATCAGTAAATTTTAAGGACCAATAAACTTAGAAACAATTTTTGTGTAAGTGAAATAAAAATTATTTGAAAAAATCTAGCAACATTTTTTACACATTCTTCCCAAGTATAAATTGCTAACCCTTAAATGGAATTATTACTTGTTTCTTTAAATTAAATTTTAAACTAACGTTAAATTTCTCTTTTGTTACAGATATGCATCATTTCGAAGAAAGTTATTTCTTCGTTCCACATGAACTGTCAGTAAAGAAGAAATTTCGTTGTCAAAATTGTCCCAGTTCATTTAAACATAAAAAATACCTGACCTATCATTTAAAATATGAATGTAATCGTGGTCCGAGATTTTGCTGTCCCTATTGTGATCACAAGGCAAGATTTTCAAGTGGTTCTCGTTCACACATCAGAACCAAACATCCTGGACTTGAAATTTATACAATCGATTTGTTTAAACCTAGAATTAAATGTTGACGCTAGTATCATTAAATATATTATTTATAGCTCTAGTATTGTTGCAAAAAAAAAAAAAAAATAACCGAAAAATATAATTTTCTACTTATAAACATTTACTTAGAAAATGGGTGTAAATCAATAAATGTATAAAATAAAGGACATGGAAAATATTGTCAATTATTTTAATCTCATTTTCCTCATACAATTTTGCATGTGTTTCTGTGTTTCTTACTATATACTTACAACTAATCACGTAATAAATTCCACTAACAAAATATGAATTTAATGAATGATAAAAAATAATAATGATAATAGAATGTTTTTATTTTTTTAGTTTTAGAAATGGAATTGACTCCACTAACGGAGTTGCAAACCGGAAGAGCATGGAGTCAACGAGACACCGCCAATATGGCTTTTCAGGGTGATAGAATAATTTTCCCATGTCCTAATTGTCCTAGTACGTTTAAATATAAAAACAATTTATATTATCATTCGAAATTTGAATGTGGTATGGAGCCGAGATTTAATTGTCCGTATTGCGTTTACCGTACAAAGCATGTTTCAAATGTTCGTGCGCATATTCGCAGGAAGCATCCCGGTAATGAAGTCTATGTTGTTGATATTTTTAAAAACCCACTATAATTTATCAAATATTATTTTATTATTATTATTATTATTATTAATATTATTATATATATATTTTATTGTTTCTTCACGTATATATAGATATATATAGATATAAAATATGTGCAAAAATATTGTAGTAATTTGTATCGTTAGGAAAAGAGAAAATAAAGAAAATTTTATAACTACCGATCATTAGTAATTTTTAATTTCAAATAATTCTTTTCTAATTTGTATTTTTCATATATGGAAATTTTCTTATAACTGAATTAAAAAATTTTCCAAGTTTTCCAAATTTAAAATTACAATTGTCTTTCCAAATTAATGATATTGGACAAATAAAACAAAAATTGAAACATTAAAAGTGTATCTTTCTATTATTTCACTTTCATTGTTTGAATTTTCAGATTTATCTGACATTTGTGTAAATTAGTAAATTTACCGTCTAACATTTCTTTTCTCTATATAAATTGGACTTTACCTCTGGAAATTGCTAACAAAATTGTATTTCAAAAACTTGAAGAGTACACACAGTTTGTGTAGATAATTTTGTGTCCAATTTATTATTTGCATGTGACGAGAATTAGAATTTTTACCAGAAACTAACAATACAATTTTTTATTTGTCCTAGAAGATGCTGAAAACATCAAAGTCGTTGAAGATGAAAAGGAAGAGGGCTTTCAAACTACCGAAGCGTCTTCAACGCCAAAAACTTTTCGTGGAAAGAATAATTGGATTACTTCGAATATTATGCTAAGTTCCAAAATACCGACTCTGAATATTTCTCGAATATCGACTGTTTATAAACATTCCAATAATCCAAATACAGAAAATCCCTCCGCAGAATTCGCGAAAGAAGATCAAAGTCTCGTGAGTTCTGAAGTTGAAGAAATTAAAGACACCGATGAAATAAAGGACAACGACAGTGAAATAGATGCGAGCAATGATTTTGATAATTATGTCGATGTTGGTGCTATTTCAGATGACGAGATCATTCCCGAAAGTCAAGAAGACGTTCTGTCTGTTATTGAACCTGTAAAAGGTATCACAATTAGTGAAACTACATTAGAGAGACGACTAGCATGTCCCAATGTTTGTGGCAATTTCTTTTACGTGAAAGCCGCTCTCCAGAAGCACATTCGCTACGACTGTGGAAGAGTTTATCCCCGACATAATTTCCGATACAAGTGTGCTTATTGCGATTCTCGTTCGGAGTACAGTTACAGTATTATGCGACACATCAGCAAACATCATCGAATGCAAAAAGTCCATGTCATTGACACTTGGCTTAAGAAAATTCTCGAGAAGAAGGAGTCACCAAAAAAGATACGCGATCCAAACGATCCGACAGAATCCACCGAAGTGGAAAGTATCAAGAGGCACGAGTGTCCCAACAAATGTGGAATATCCTTCGACCACGTTTCGAATATTAGTCGCCACATTCGCAAAACTTGCACCAAAGTGCAACGATACCTCTGTCCCTATTGCAAATACAGAACGAGAACCTATAATCTAATAAAGAAACACATCGAAGTGAATCACAAACTCAGCAAAGTGTGCGCAATCAACGTCTTTACGAAGCAACTTGTCTACAAAGAAATACGTCGCCGGATCAAAGTTGCCGGAAAGAAGAATCCAAACGATCCGTCATCATCCACTCCAGATGAAGAAACCACCGAGGGAAAGAAGTCCAATAAAAGATTTCAATGTCCCAATCAATGTGGAATGACCTTCAATTTTCAACACACAATGGAGAATCATCAGCGTTTCGTGTGTGGAAAAATGCGCTACAAGTGTCCTTACTGTTCGAAAAAATGCCGACAAGAATGGGGTACCGTTACACACATAAAGCACCGACATCCCGAAAGAAAAGCATTCGTCATCGATTTCCGACGAAAGCAAGTCATCTACGAAATTGCCGGCAGCAAATACTCCGATGACTTTGATTCAATTCAGGACAAAAGTATTCGCGAAGAGTTCGAGAAGGAGAAAGCCGATTCCTCAACAGTGCGACCAAAGAAAGAGAACACCACCTACAAGTGTCCCTTCTGCGGTAAAATGTGCAAACACGGTTGGAATTTGGATCAACATATAAAATTCCGTCATCCAAATGTCGTGAGTCAATCGTCACGAAATTTGCCCGCCTATCAACCGGCGAAGAAAGAGAAAGAAATCCAAGAAACTGTTGAGGAATCATCATCCCAAATTGAAACATCTTTCGACGAAAGTGCTACATTTTCGGAAAATACAAGTCAAGCCGAGTCTATGAATCTAGAGGAAGAGTCGAAAGTTGACAGTTCTTCCAAGACTTCGAAACAAAGACGAAATTTTTACTGTCCAAATAATTGCGGTAGTCTTATCAAATACGAAAACAATTTGTCGAGACATCTCCGTAATGTTTGCGGAAAGCACAAGTCCCTCGAATGTCCCTTCTGTACTTTTCGATCAAAGAATAATATTGTCATGAATAAGCACATTAAACATTCTCATGCAAGGGAGGAAAATTTCGTACTGGTCGGTGATGAGAACAAAGAACACAGTGACTTTAATGTTAATCAGGTTAATGTTAAGGTCGAGGAAATTGAAATTGATAATCCTTTAGAGTAAAAGTTCCTTTTTAAATATTTTATTTCCTTGGAAAATTAAAATTAAATACCTATGACAAAATAATTTTTTATTTTTGAATCAAACTTGTGCATTCCTACAAGGTCCAAGAAAATCTATTTACCTTAAGGCCATGTCAAAGTCGCTCCGATTTTTACATGCAGCTTCAATGGAAAAAGAGGAACGACTTAGACATCCCCTTAAAGAACATTTTTTGTACTCAAAGAATTTTGTTAAAAAAATACCCAAATTTTTGTTAAAGAAATTTTGTTAAATTAACAAAAAATTTTTTTTTACATTTTGTTAAAAAATTCTTTTAAAATTCTTTTGTTGAAGAATTTTGAAGAAAATGTTTTCGAATTTCTTTGTATGGGATAAATTTTGCTGTGTGTACTTTTCGAAATGTTAAACGCAGATTTATTACTTACTAGTAATTAATCATCGATTCAGAGTGAAATAAACTTTTAGGAACTATAAAGAATCAATGGTAATTGTATATTTTTGTTTCTTCTATATTGAATTTTCAACATTTTGATTTTCCTTTACTTTATCTGTCAGGAAGTGAAACTATTCAATAAATAATATTTAGTTAATTGCTCTCAATATTACAAACAACCTTCCTAATTTTCTACTTGCGTTTTTGACGGGTATTTTTTATAAAGAAATACAATTAAGAGGTGATTTTTTCATTGTATCTTTATGTGTCAAGATTTGTAAGAAAACTATTTAACGGAAAATAAATGTGTTATAGACCAGACATACCTTTCATATTCTCCCCTCCCCCATATTCATTGTAATTTCCTTTCTTCGATTTAAATTTATTTTCTATATCGTTTCCTTTAATAACATTATTGTTAATTAAAATAAAAATTTTCTGTTGAAATAAAGCTTTTTTTCTATGATAAAAAAATTATCTAAGAAAGCTTTATTAATTATCCATATACATGACATTTATTGAAACTAAATTAAAAAATGTTTTGTTCTAATCAAAAATGTTTTTGTTTGTTCGCAGGGCAAATGTTTGTTTCGTGTGGCAGAAACAGTGATGTTCAAAAAATGAAACAATTTGCATGTCCAAATTGTCCAAAGGCATTTGTATGGGAGAGCACGTGGAAAAAGCATGTCCGAAACGAATGTGGAAGAGAACCAAGATTTCAATGCAGCCATTGTAATTATCGTTGCATGTGGAAGGCAAATGTCGTGAGACATATTAAAAGAATGCATAAGAATTCAAAAATTCACGTGGTCAGCTGTAATGAATTTACTTAAAATTTTTGATCATGTTTTCAATTATAACATTGAAATCATTTAATTTGAAAAAAAAAGTTGATTTTTGCGGCTATTTATAAATTTATCTTAATTTACAAATATTATTTTGTGATTAATTGTATAAGAATTTAATTATAAGCATTTTTATTAATGTTGCTAGTGTACTTTTGAAACAGTATTGAGGAAAATAATTAATGTAAAATAATCTTTCCTTCCTTTTGGAAAATCACTATCTTATTTTTCATATTCTCATACGTAAGTGTATCAATTTTTTTTCATGCATAATTATACTATATGAATTTTTTGTGCGTGCTGTACAATATAAATAACAATAAAATTGCATCATTTTGAATCTTTGTTTTTTTTTGTCTAAATGGAAAATTGTAAATAATTTAAAAAAATTGTATTGTTTCTACTAAAAAAATAAAATTACATATTATTAATTATAATACATTACATAATTATTAATTGTAAAAATTCATGATGGAAAAACACATGTTTTTCTTGCCTTTTCACACAAAAGTATAATATAATATTAACTCGTAATTATAATTTTAGCAAAATTTTGAAAATAATGACCCATTATAATTGTTTCGTTATTAACGATATAAATTGTTTTAGGAACAATTTCTGGATCACATACAAGGTCAACGGGACATTCGCGAAGAAAAGTTCATCCGTCAAGAGCTGAGGGATCAAATTTTATGAGGAGGAATAATGTATTCTCGTGTCCAAATCAAGGCTGTCACAGTACCTTTGTTTGGAAACGGAATCTATTGAGTCATCTTCGATATCAATGTGGCAAAGCACCTAAATTTAAATGCCCCTATTGCGAATATAAATGCAAAGTTAGGGCAGGCATTCGAAGACATATCAAGTACAAACACAAAGATCATGAAATTTTCGTTGTTGACATGACTCAACCATGGATTGTTGCACCTTGAATGTTTCAAATTCACAATAAGAGCAAAAACAACACAAGTTGTCAATGTTTCATCAGAAATTAACTTTTTTACAATATGAAAAAAAAATTTCAAAACAAATTCACTTGTGTAGTATTTGCGAAATTTAATTTGTAATTTTAATGACATGAATGTATTTATTTCCTATTTTTCACATATTGAATATAATTTTTCTCATTGAATTGAGCAAACTGATGCAAAATATTAATCCAAGAAATTAGTTATCATTAAGTCTTCTAGTAAATTAATTTTTTCAATGAATATCACTGTATATTATTTTTTAGGGGGTGAGAATATTTCCAATTTATCTTGTATTTTGAGTAAATAAAACAATTACTCTTTGATTTAATCAAAATTGTCCATTTATTATGAATAGACTATAATAAATATTGCATATTAAATATTTTTAGATGAATTTTTTGTATTTGTTTTTGTATTTGTCTTTGTATATTGTACCATAGTTTATTTAATTGCATTTGCAATGAATATAATTCAAATGAATGCTTTCCATAACATTCTAAAAATACTAATAAAAAATTATATAATAATTAAAATATTGTCCTTAGATATTAATAAATAATATTAACAAATCCCAAAAATATTTACAATATAAATATCATTACTAAAGAAAAATTGTGTATTAATATTTTTAGGTGAATTTTATCAACGACAGCGAAAAAATTTCTCCAATAGACTCGAAAATTTCAATTATACGACTGGAAAATATCACTGCCCAACGTGTAATGCTGGTTATGGAAGGAGAGACAACATGTTACAGCATTACAACGATGAGTGTCAAAAATCTCCTTGTTATAAATGCCCTTATTGTCATCAAGTTAGTAAAAAAACTTCCAATATCTACCGACATGTTAGAAACGCTCATCCAAATTGGAAAGTTTGTCTCGTGAAACTCTACTGATTTAAAATTTCCTTTAAATTCTGTTTTGTAAAATATGTAAATAAAATAATTTCAAAAAATATTTTAGAACCATTCGAAAAAAACTCCTCCAGTACGATGTTGCTCAATTTTTAATCAATGTATAATATTTCTCTGTGTTATTAACTTTTATAACTTTATATAAAAATTTAGCTCTACGAACGAAATGTATTATATTTTATATTAAAAAAAAGTTTAGAATTCGTGTCTGTGAATGTTGAACAAAATCTGTGTAACTTCCTCAAGTATCTAATCTAATAATAACTGTCTAAATTCTAAACAATCTAATATCTTGTTCTTCATGTGTCTCTATGGGAATAAATGTTAAAACAAGGGTTATTAATTTCAAGAATTTTAATGTTGCTAATGATTTTTTGTAATTACAGTGAATGGCAATGGAAAGAAAGGATATCAATGTGCAAGCTGTTTGAAACGTTACAAATATAAGACTTCTTTGATTACACACGTTTCATATCAATGTGGAAAGATACCACGTTTCTCTTGTCCATATTGTGGTAAAAGAAATCATCAAAAAATTTTAGTACTCAAGCATGTGAAAACCCATCATCCAAAGAGACTAAAAGCGTACATTGACGATAAAGATTGTGATTTTGAAAATCAAATGAAATTTGCCAACAAGATTGATTAAGCAAAGCAGTGCACGGAAAAAAATATATTTATATTTTACAAAACCCAGTTTTGTAAAATATACTGAATTAATTTTTTCCGTGTAGCATTAATCAAGGAGAATATTTTTTTTATTAAATAACATATTGATTATGTGATTAAAAAGTTATGCCAAAGTGATCAAACTATAAATCATATATTTTTCTACTAATCATTAAGTCATTTTTTTCTATTGTCATGCCTCACTTGGAAAGTTTCCCAGAAAACAACACCTGGAGATTCCATCAGAATTTGATTGGAGGATGAAAGATTAAAAATCATTTGGTCTGACCATTGATTGACTCATACTACTGAAATCTGAAATTGACTAAAATTCACTATGTTGACTGACTAAATCAAAATGTTACTACTATAAGACGAAAATAAATATTTAAACTATTGTCTGACTAAATATTGACTTATACTACTACTAAGATAAATATTGAAAGTATTATGTCTGACTAAATGGCTTATACTACTGATGTGCACTTAAAAGAAATCTTACTACTGAGTTCATCAGTAGAATTATTTAAATTATTGTGTCTGACTAAATACTGACTTGTACTACTGATATTTAAAATAAATTACTAATTGACCATTTTGTCTGACCTAAACGGACTGTTACTACTGAGAAGAAGATTCCAAGTCATTATCATTGGAATTTCGATGAAACCTCTAAATAACACTTTCTGGGGAATTTTTACAAGTGGGAAATTATCATATGCAGAGTTATGCCATTATTAATTTTGTTATATTTTTCTACTTATCACTTATTCATGTTTTTTAGTATTTTTAATTTTTTATACATTTTAAATTTGTATTTTATGCTATATGAAAGTTATGCCTACATTATTGTTAGCTACAAAAAAATTTTGTGACAAAACATAGGCCTCTTGGATCGAACAATAGTATTTTATTTTTTTCCATTAATAAAAGTTTTGCCTGAAATTGAAAACTACTGTTTGATTTTAAAAGTTTTAATAAAAATTCATGTTTATTTCTAATAGATAAGAGTCAGGGAAAAATTGTGAATGTTTAAAAATCGATCCTAGAGTTACTATCTTATTATATAAACCAAAAATAAATAAATAAACTTTCGAATAAAATCTACTTTTTCTTTTGTTATTTTCAAAACCTGTTTTTCTAAATTTTTATAATGTAAGCATGATTATTATTATATAATTCATCATCTCATTATTAGTTAATTTTAACCGTGTATCGTTAAGTCGTTAAATAAAAAATGTGTCGCGGTTATTTTTAGATATAAGCATGGCTTATAAGATTTGATCGACGTGAAATTTCGATATTCGATGATTTCTTTTCCAATTAGTAACAAGTTTTTATTAAAATTTCAGGCATAATATCTGCAATGGATTTTAAGTACTTTTCGACATCAATTGTCAACGTTCAAAATCGAAATCAAAGGGGGAAATCAACATTTGGCAAAACGACTGCACAAACCACTGGTCAGACATTCAAGTGTTCAAATTGTCCCAGTTGTTTCAGTCATCATCGAAATTTAACACGACACCAAAAATACGAATGCCTACAACCGCCAAGATTTTCATGTCCACACTGTCAATTTCGCTCAAAGCAAACTAGTAACGTTTTGGCGCACATTAGAACTCAACACACGGGACTTCCGTCCTTTGTACTTCATTTAGAAAGAGAACATTAATTAATTCTGTCAAAAAAATACAGGGGCGAGAGTTGTCAAAGACAACAAAAAATTATTAATTTATGTCTTGAGAAATGTAAATAGAAATCATTGAGTTATTTGGTAACAAATATTTCTAAACTTAACGAGAGAAAGGGAACCTCAAACAGTTCCCTTTAGTATAATATTTTTACATACAATATTAATTAAATTTTTATTTTAGGTACATAATGAAAAATATGTATTTTTATTTTTATTGTATTAAAAGATGTTTCACACGGATCAAATTATTTTTAATTTTCAAATCTAAATTTATAAAAGACACATTTTCGTCATAAATTTACAAATACTAAAAGTGTATAAAAATCTGAAAAATAAAAATAATGTTTTCTTAATTGCACGGTTTTTATTTTATTAATGTCGTATAATCAATTGTTTTGCTGTTTTACTCACATATATAATGTAAAAAAAATGGAATATTTTGTAGAAAATAGATTTTTAATCTATTTTCTAACATTTCTAATCTCAATGATTTGGTATGATTTCAGTGACTCCGTATATCTTCAAAAAAGGTGGTGTAAATCTTTTGAAACAATTAATTGTTCATTCATGTTCAGAAATTCCACAATTCACGTGCCCTAGATGTGGAGTACCTTATAAGAAATGGCCAAATTTTCGTCAACATTTGGTGAATTGTTGTAAAAAATATTTTTAAATTTAATATAGTTTTTTACACAAACAAAAAATATGTATTATAATTATAATTGTATTAAAATGACTCGTCATCAAAATCAATCATTTCATTAATACGAAATAATAAAAAAAAATTCAAAATTGTACTACATTAATTATAATCTATTTTTACGAAATGTTGTGAAGGTATAAAATAAACTACAGCGATATTTTAATCTAATTTTGTATTAAAATAAGAACTCCTGAATGTTTCTAAGCTTAAGAAATTTTATTTCAGACAAAATTTTTGTTTCATTGGCATCTTGAATTTCGCTTACAAATTAACAATTTTTGTCAAAATTAAATTATGGGAAGTAAATTGTGGAGCGTGGTTTAGAGATTTCTTTTAAAAATTTCATAAATGCAGCATGCTATTTTTTATCCTAAGACTGCTGGACTTGCAAAATTTTTTCGATCAAATGATAAATTGACTGAAAAATAATAATATAATTGATACTTTTTTCAAAAATTTTTTTAATAAGCATTGTTTCAAACTTTGTATTAATATTTTTCTTTTATTTTCAGGATCTGATGCAGAACGGCTAAGGTTGACAAAAAATTTGGAAAATATTTCATTGGTACCATCGATATCAGATCTCGCGACAATTTGGCTTGTTAAACAACGAGCCGAATATCCTTACAGCTGTCAACAATGTGGAAAACGTTATCAACATCGAGCAACACTTCTTCGTCATTCGCGACACGAGTGTAATAAGGAGCCACGTTTTTTGTGTCCCTATTGCTCTCACCGAACGAAACAACGAGGAAATTTGTATCAACATATTCGCACGAATCACGCCGGCAAACGAGTCTTTTGCAATGAATAACAATTTCTTTTCTTTCAAGGCAAAGATAAAACAAAGTTACCAATTTTTCAAAGAAATATAGTTAAGATTAAAAAAAAGATCCTAATGAATTTAAGAAAATATTCATCCGTTCTGTAATTACAGTGAATTGGAGTTACTTTCATTGGTACTTAAATTTGACAGTAATATGCAATTCATAAAGTAATTAAATGTTACAATTTTAAATATTAAAATATTTTTTATCCTAAATATTTTTCAATTTTAGTTTTTTAAAAATTTAAGAAAAAAAAATAATTTTTTGACAAAGTTTTTTTAATATTAAAAGCAAATTTTATATTGATAACTGGAAATTGTACTTTCAGAATATTTCTACATTTAAACTTTTAAAATGGATACGTTAAGTTAGTCAATTTATTATTTTTTATTACAAATATTTTTGTACTTTAATTTATAGGGAACAATAAAAGAGCATAAAATACTTCAATACACTTAATAAAAAAATTCTTCATCTTTTAATTTACTTATTATTATTTCAGATTACTAATTTATTCTTCTTGAATAATAAATTTAGTTTTTGCTACACGTCCTAAATTTCCAAGTCACTATGTAATAATTTAATTTTTAATAAAAATTAATTTTTTTTCACAGGTAATTGGGAAGATCATGATTTGAAACTTATTAAAAATAATTGAGAAAAATTGTATCACATAAAAGGATAATATTTCAATTATTTTTTCGATTGTAATTTATCACGTGTCGATTGAATATTACAGAAATGAATGTTTCGTATAATGAAAATATCATGTAAAAAATATTAATAATTTAATATTATTGAAAAAACTTACAGATGTCGTTTACAATCTGCAACTGCACTCGTACGATGTCATCTTTGGGGCACAAAAAACACTCACTCGCGGTTTTAGATAATTTCGAGCACTCCCGAACCACGTGTCAACAAACTGGGAAAGGGTAAATTTTACGATCGCGGTTTTAAGTATTTCGAACACTCCCGACATTTAAAGATTACTGTGATTCACTGATGAAAAAATTAAAAACACCCTAACATATTACTCGATCGCGGTTTTAAGAAATACTCGCACTCCCGAAGCTAACACTCACTTGTAGAAAATAAAATTTTGAATTGAGGGTGAATTTAGAAACACGTGGTCGAACGAAACGCGCGAAGATAATGTTCAATTTTTGTATCGACGCTGATTATGGAAGTAATAATAATCCTCCTCATTGGCTGAAATCTTGTCACAGTGGAAGAAGGTAGAGTTTCTCTTTCTCTCTTATTTCCGTGTCCATTCTGAAAATATTATAAAATTTTAATTTAAATGTAATTATTTTATGCAAATAATAAATATTTCCATATTATTTTATTGTAATATTTTTGTTGACGACTAATTAGGAAAGGTTTAAGGTTGAAGGGCGGGGCAAATGAACAATACCATTTAAATGAGAACTTTAATTATTGTTTATTTATACTTATACACTTCACTTCCCAACCACGTATATTCTTTATTGCTCGCTTCGTAAAAGTTACAAATTATTACAAAAGGGTTTTTTCAAAAAGGGGGAAGAAGGTGTACCAACTTTTCTGAAATCCCCTTCCCATCGTAGTGGAACAATAAGATTAAATGCCTATTGTCATTGACCCTGTCAGCACAATAATTCCTTTCGACTAATTAAAGAAACGTAAATTACATGACCTTCAACGGAAGGTGAAACA